>MU622357.1:0-47352 GCA_025399235.1 Backusella circina FSU 941 | reverse complement strand
TAAAATGATTTCTTTCTGGAAAAATTTCGAATAATTAACATTATCATCGATAAGGAACTACTTATTTTTTTTTGACGTAACTAAATATTTATATATAAAGTTCATATGATATCTCAACTTCACATTACCACTTCTTTTATTAGAATATCAGTATAATAATCGTATCATATTTCCAAAATAATGATAATTAATTGTTTTCAATGTTCATTAAAGTAAATTGAAGCACGTTGTGCGCAGAATAATACATTGTGACGTCACTGTTTATTCTTGGTAGTTTTTTTAGGAATTAACCATCTCTATTAACCTCAAAGGTAGTAAAAATATTAATTTTCAATTAGGGAATTTTATATTGTTTACCTATTATTATCTAGTACTAAATGTTTCCTTAAATTACATGGTTACCTCTTCTGGTTACATGGTTGCCTCTTTTATAAACAAAAAATAAGGAATATTACCTGTAAATTTAGTTATTACTGTTCTCTTTACCCTTAGTTCTTGGGTTCTTTACGAATATTAACATTAGTTAGTTTACTTAAAATTATTATATTTTGTTATGCTACAATTACTGTTTGTTAAGTACTGTATTATCATCGATACACATTGAAGGCCTCTCGATCCGCATTAACGGTGCAAAATCGATAACAATGTTTCTTCATATAGCATTTTCTATAAAAATTTTGACACTAATATAAAACGTGTTAACTTTGTTTTTGTTGATAAATGATTTCTTTGCACTCTACAACTGATTATCTATATATGATCAAACAGATGTATTAATACTTGAATTTTAGCTTGTCTACCTGCATATATGTTATATTAAGAAAAATAATTTGTTTACCAACAAACCTTTGTTTAATTTGATAATTAACGAAAATCGTGTACTATATAATGTATATAGATATAGAAAAAGCTCTTTAGAAACCCATTCAGCGTACAATCTGCAGATTGAGTGCACTTTTTAGGATAAAATCTCCATTCTTAGTGTACGGTTTTAATTATACTTCAAGTGAAGTTTACAACCACGTTTCAGTTTTTGCTCGTGATTACTTTTGTGCATATATAATTATTTTTTTGTGTGTGTGTGTGTGTGTGTGTATATATATATATATATATATATATATATATACGTACAAATAATAGGGTAGAAGGGAAAAAATTTCCAAATTAGCTCTTTTATAAATTTTGCGATGAAATGGCAAGAGAAATTAATGCTTTTTACCGGAGTTTTTTCAGAGTTTCAGAAAGTAGATGAGTCATAAGTACAACCGGTTTTAGTTCAAGTTTATCACTTCCTAATCAACTTCCATATATAAGAATGAAAAACAGATATTTACGATTATAAAGATAATATATCATTGTTAAGGGTCAGTTTCCAGAATATTGGATAATCCGTTGCTATGTTCGGTTAATATGGGGAGATGTAGCGACTTTATACAATTGTGAAATGTCATGTTATTAAGGCATATAAGATTTAGAAGTAGAAGCATAATATTGTTACCATCGAGGGTTAATATGCTAAGAATGCCTGTTTTAAATTTGATATTGAGTATGGTCCTCCTTTACGAAGGTGGATGTAGTTGAATGTGTGTCAGTAAGTCTGTTTTGTCTTAGAGATTATTTTTTTTTGTGAGTTAAGGGTTGTAAAGAGTTGGTATAGTATAGGGGCTAGTATTGTTGATATCTTTGGATCTGTAACTTCTGAGGGTACTCCTATTACTTAGAAGTAGTAGACATTATTTAGGTTTATGTTCTCTTTCTTTTGGATCTTTTGTCCGGGTGCTCAATAATTGTCTTAGAGTTTTCTTCCGTTTGGTGTATCGTAGTCTTGTTTTTGCCGCTGTTTTGTAATCTGAACCGAAGCTTTTCAACTAACTATAACACGGTAGAGATTTAGTACCTTTATCTTCGCTTAGTGATTAAGAGGTTTTTACATCCAATTATGGAATCAAATTTAGTTCTCTTATTTTTAGATTGAAACAACGAAAATAATATCGACAACTGGTATAATTGATAGAGTATTGCTACTTTTTGCTTGAATTTTCAGTTCAGGCACTAAATGTTTCGCGTAATCCTCTCAGCATTCACTTATATATAACTAAAAAAACTTCCTTATATATATGACTGAAAGTAAACAAAGCGTGCTTAATCTTTCAAACTACTTCTGCATTCATTTGCTGTAACGTCTTTTATTGTCACTTAACTATGATTTATATTTATATAAATAATCAGAAGACTGCTACTTGTATATAAAAGTATAATTAAGCATATTTTATAATTCTTTTTACTTATCGTAAACAACCGTATTTTTTTCTTAGTCCTTCGTCTTCGTAGCTCTGTCTCTGAAAATATGGTACAGAATATATATTTATTATATATAATCAGTAAGGTTTATTGAACGTAGTTATTTTCAATTAAATTTTTTGGTTTACATGAGACAATATACTTCAACTAATGCAAACTTATAAAAACTCTTGTCATTGCCACCTGATACTCTAAGTATGAAAAAATAGTATTACATGTACCGCGTTGAAAGAGTAAAGCTTTTCTCGCCTGAATTCAAATCGCCAATACTGCGCTTTCGAGAGCCTTCACACCTATAAAAAATACTATTTTAGAAAGCACTTCTTTTTATTGTATATAGCTCGTTTACCTTGATTGAATTTGATTACAGTGCGTTATTTGTGTTTTCAAAACTGCTGTTGCTGTTTATTTATAGAGCTTATGTAATTCTTTTTTTAAATTGACTAGATTAAAACCTGTCATTGTAAACGAGGATAGTGTACTTATAAAGATGCCTGGAGGAGTATTGGTTGTTGGGATCTCTACTTTTAATGACGAGTATGCTGACCTGGTTCTATTTATTTGAGAATATATATTTTAGTTTTTGGATTAGGTTCAGGTTCATTGAAATAAATGTACCCTTACCTTCTACGATTTTATGCGATAATCGACTTTCTCTCTTGCAATTTCTGGGATCGTGCAACCTCTTTGTCTCTTTTAGTTGATTTATTTTCTTTCTCTTTGGATTCTCCATGCTAGACTGATTTTTCCATGAATTTCTATTAAATTATTGTCTATCCATAGAAGGCCAGGAGCGCCATCATATTAGACCAGGTATGAGCATTTTGTTCTGCGTTTTGACTATTTTTGATATTTTTTTGGGGTTTATAACGATCTGATATGAAAAGGTGTCAAAGATACAAGTTGGGTTATGTTCTCAACATTTTCTAGAGTATGAGGTGACTTCAAGAATATAAGACAGAAAATTTTCATAACAAATTACTTCTCTTTAAAAAATACGCGATACTTTACCAAATAAGGAACCAAAAAAAACAATATATATATATATATATAAGAGCCACAAGAATATGATCTCATGGTTCATTAACATCGAACTTCAAAAGACAGGTTTGTTTTGTTTTACTTATATATTACTTGACAACTACCTAAAATGGCCAATTATAGTGGTGGCAACTTAATAGAGTAAATGGAAATAGAAATACAAAAAAATCTTTGAAATATTCAACTATTAAAAATAAAAAGTACAATGAGAATCAATAAAACTATAGAAAGAGTTAATTTTTACTTTAGTAAAATATTTTCATTGTTATTGGTACATGCATATTACTTTACGCTAATATATCTGGAAACATATCTTATTATTTCAATAGTACAGATAAATAAAGAAATATATTGAATAGCATTTGTTCATTACTGATATAAAAAGGACAAATTTATTGATTGGTTCTTCTTCTAATCTTTATTAACTATTGCTTTTTTACTAAATAACTGCTAATAGCTCCACTAGAATGCCACCTAACCGACTGAAACTTCGAAAAATGATGCGCAAAAGAAGAAGTATACGATTATTTCCTGTTTGTAAAATTAAGAAGTTATACTAAATTAATATCAAATAAAAATAGGGCGTTGTAAAAGCTGTAATGAAATCAAACATATGGGCGCAAATGACTCAGATTGCTGCAGTATTAAAAAGAATAAACATCAACCTGCCCTTCCTCCTATTAGTGTATCCTCTACACCTCTTACTAGACTTTGTTATCTCCTTCCTCCATTTCCTTCTTTAGGTGTAGCTCAAGGTAATACACCACACTTTATTGTACAGTTTATATTTATTTACAAATCATATTGAATTAACAAAGAGGCTGAGAAACTCAAGCTGTATTTACTCTTTGGTCACAAAGTTGATATTGATAATATACGACCATTAAATAATGAGCATGGCGTACCTAAAGGTAAATATAAGACATATATATGTTGGAACAAATTCCCAGTTCTAACATGGATTAGAGCGTATTCAGTGCATAAACTGTAGAAATTTAAGGCATAAGGATAGTAGTGATTCTAGATGCCCCATAGCAGCTAAACCATCCTCTCAATTTCACTAGAGACTTCCATTCAGTAAAATAACAAACTGTTATATTCAAATACTCTAGTTTAAATATTTGAAAACTCATCTCTCTTCGTTTTTGTGTTAATGAAAAAGTGAAAGTAAATAACTAGTATATTGCTCACTATTATTTATATTAAGTCATCGTCATTTCTATGCGTTTGGTTTACGTAATTATTCTGATATATCCTCCATTGAGTATGAATAGTGTCTCATTAAAGATGAAGAATTTATAGTAGTTTATTTAATTATATTGCCGAAATTATAGAACAATGAGATTTTTGTTATTTCAATTAAAAGAGGAAATCACAGATAATGAGCCTATTTTTTATTATTTCAATATAGAAGCTGTCAAGCAATGCTGGATAATACCAGTTTTTTCTTGTTAATGATGGAAGTTGTTATATACTTTAGTACTACAATATAAGATGTAAGCTGTTTAAAATTATTCTCATTTATTATTATTAAAATGATTGGTGAGATTGAGCCACATTTAACCTTTACTTAGTATGACAAAAATTATATTCAATACAATAATCAGATTAAAAAAAAACTAAAAGGCTGGTGGTAAAGCAAATATTAGTCTTGTATTATCAACATTGGATTTAAAATAACCTTGATCATGGCTTATTTTTCTTTATTTTTAATACTTTTTTAAATTATTATATAGCTTATACTCTCTTTGATACCAAGAAAAAACTGAATTAAATAGCCTTCGATATACTTCTAGAAGAAAAATAAACCCTATTTATATTTAAAGAGGAGTACAAAACTAATGGCAGTCAGTGCTACTAAGATGAATTAAATCAGGAAGGAAGCGCTTATCTTTTTGCATATACACATATCCTTTTCATATCACTTTTCATTATTCCTTTTATTCTTCTTCCTCTACTTCTGCGAACAGTTTCTATACTGTAGGTGACTTATTTGAGGGTCAGCAGACAGTAAAAGTAGTCATTCTCAGCTAAAAAAAAGTACATAAAAAGAGTGTTTTTTTTTAGCACTTTCCTCTGATTAAATACCACAACCTTATACAAGAGTAGACTGTGAACACGAACGCCTGATTAATAACATTGCTGCAATATCATCCACCAGTACCACATGGGCTTCCTCTATTTGGATGGACAGGCATTTTATGAAGAGGTATCCTTTCCGAGCTCGTGGGTTAAACATGGCAGGAGTGATAATAGTAACCTTCGTGTTGGTCAATTATTTTTGAGTTGCCTATTATAATTTAATTCTTGATTTACAACCGAATCATAATATTGCTTTATTTTTTATACAAGAAAAATCAATTTTCCAGTTGTGTCTGGTTCTTTTCTGGTCCTTTTAAAAGATAAATAGCCTTTCTTTATTTCCTTCTTTCGCTACAATATTATTCATTTTATATAAATTCATCTGTATACTTTCCTGAGGTTCGATATACTCTGTTTGCAACTTTCAACATGATTTGGTCTACCAATTCTAATGGGTACTCCTGGTGAATACTTATGATGGACTCTTCTGCTATACGCTTCTGATAGACAGAGTTTTGGAATACTACTTGTAGTTGAATTCTCCTTGTTTGGTAAATATATAATTTCGATGATGATCAAATGCTTTATTAATTGATTTATAAATATATATTGGTCCAATCGGGTACATTTGCCTTTGTCTTTCTTAATTGGTATGCTTTTCACTGAGGCAACTGGATCTGGCTGTTTGCGATAAAATAATAGGTAAATGCTTGCCGTTGTTATTCAGTTTTCTTGTGGCTACGTTCTCTTTTCCTAAAAATTGTAATAACGAACTGCATGAATATCCTACGGTACCAAAATATTGCTATGGTATAAAAGTCATAGAATAATGGAAAGATGAGGACAAAAAGCCCAATGTATACGTTTTACTATCACCGTTAAAAACGGCACCCAACGGGTCAAAGATTTTTCAGATATTAATAATCACAAGTATATTTATAACGTGATGAAACTAGCTTTTTTTTTTATTTATTTAGTCACTTTTTATGTTCGTTGCATTTTACTTTCTGTACAATTTCCTTTTTAGTTTTCTAAAATAAGGGTTACCCTCTCAGTACTCTTGATACAACGCATTCCCAACACCAAAAGCCAAAAATCTGAACACAACTCCTTACCTTCAATAAATGATTATGATGTTCAAACTACCATCGCTTAGTCAAGTTTATTCCGCAAATTTATTACAAAACCAAAAAGAATGCTAAGATAAAAGTATACAAAGTATATTAATCACGAATAAGTAAAAGTGTTATCATATTTAGCAAGTTGTCAATACCATGAATCAGAAGGAATTTGATGCTATATGGGATCCATTTAGATGCCTAAACATACACCCTTGTGTTATTATTCATTGAGTTGGATAATAAACTTAGCCCCCTTTACTCCTCTCACCTTAGTCTCCCTTGTTAGTCAAATTTCTTGCTATCAACCTTTTCTCATTAAATATTCTTCTTTTCTCAATAATGTGAAACTTTTTCTCATTTCTTGAAAAAGACAATAATATATCGAGGGTAATTTTGAGGTGAAAGATAGTCAAAAAAAAACAGGTAGCTGCTTTTGCTTGGGTATGGCTTTTGATGGTTAAATATTTATCAGAAAAAATATATAAAAGTAAATATATACCTTTAATGGAATAGTTTTAAGATCAGATCAACTCTCCATTCATACAACTTATCAATACCTACAGAATAGGTTTTTTGAGAAATGTATTATAAGGTAATATAATTTAATAATACTGAACAAAGCTGACTAATATCTAGAAAAAAAACTTCTATAAGTTGTAATATTTACATTTGTGTTCAAATTCAAGACTTTTTGCCTTTCTTTCATGTTGGTGAAAGAGTAACAAAATAGACAATGAGAGTTTAGTCCAATAACTTCAATATTACATGAACTATATCTATTAATGTAAAAGTGTATTTATATTGTTTTGTATTCTAAACTTTATGAAATAGATAACAAGAATATGACAACACCTTTATTAAAAAATAATCTCTTGTTAAATAGCCATTTCACGGAATAACCTTCACCCAAACAATTGCAGCACATTTTATTGTTTCCCCCATATATTTTGATCAGCTGAATCGCAAAGTGTAAGAGAATGTCGAGATAATAGAACTCATTTACGTAATTTTAGCTTCTATCGACGTATTTGATAAAAATTTAGAACAAAAAAAAAAAAAAAGTAATCCTTCGTTCATAACAATGTAAGAAGACAAAAAATAAGTCGTGTGTAAATGAAAAAAGGCAAAAGTTGCTCTAATTCAGTCAACTTGATCGAATATATCACTCTAGCTTATTTATTCTTAAAGCACAAAGCATTACATTACAACATTTAAAAACGACTACTCCAAAGGGAGAGTATAAGAGGCTTTGAAAAAATAAAAATAAACAATAGAAGCTACTACTGGAATATTCACGTTATTAAGCTTTTTTATATTGTAAACATATTTAATTGGTTGGTTAAACCGAAATTTTGCCTTCCATGAAGTCTTTCTTCTTTCTGTCAATCAACAAATTATATTATTGACAGTACGTTTTCTAAAAAAGAGCTTTCACTATTCATATTAATTTCCATTCATACTCAACTTTCAGCAAATTCTCTAAAGAGGTTATGCTTTTCTTAGACTTATCAACTATGTGATCTATTCTATCAGACTTTAAACTATTCCCTGCACTCTTTGTTTATAAACAATGCTGATAAAGATGCGAGCCTCCGCAAATTTAGCCACTAAATTTGGGTAATTAGTTGAACCGGAATATACAGGTTGTTGTTCACCATGTATTCTTCATAAATTACACTGACAAGTAGTAAAAAAAGTCTCACAGCCTTGCCAAGATCGTAAACTCCGCAGTTTAAAAAATAGGAAGAATAATTTAAACATATCTATGCTCAACGCTCGGGTAACCAATTGAATGGCCAATCAAGCCAATATTTTGGAAGCATTATTTTATTGAAGTCGCAAGAACGATTCTTGCTCGTGGTAAAAAGGCGCACGTTTTTATCACTGAATTTAAAAGTGGACGTTACCAGCTATCAAAATCAGAAATTTACTTCCATTTTATTTACCATCTGAACAGACTTATATGCTGATAGGTAGAATTAATATCCTTTTTTTTTTTACAATATTTTACAACTTAAAAAAGCATATAATGGCGGATCACAGTTAGCGGATCATTAATGGCGGATCAAAAAAGAAGAAGTATAAAAAAAATAAAGTTTCCAGAACTCTCTATTGCTTTACTACAGAATTGTTCCATATTCTTCACTTCTTTCAAGTTAACTTCAAGTGGTCTCAACAATCAACAATAAAAAAATTCGGAGAAACAACCTGCTTTATTGCTTGTACTACACTTTTTTCCCTATTTTATCAATCTAAATTTATCCTTTTAAGCTGGTTTGCAAACCGTCTTATTAATAAGAACCCAACACTATTATATACATTTTAGCTATCAAAATTTAGCGTCGAGCCCATTTTTTTTTCTTTTTTGCTTTTCAAAAAACAACATGCAACTTATGGTGGAATATTAACCTTATTTCGTCTCAGCGTTCTGCTTCCTAGCTGTCCGCTATGTCGGAATATCGAAGTACGTGACCCGACAAAGCCGATGAATAATATACAGTTACACGATATATGCGATGTAGAATATCGGGTGAGATGAATAATTCAACAAAAACGAACATTCGTATTATTAATCCAACTAAAGATAGCATCATTCTTGCTAATGCTACTTTTTTGATTTGAGAAATATGAAAAAGGAGTAAAATTCAAGGCACCAATAAAATCATGGATCAGGGTCTCTGAACAATACATGGCGATGAAATCAAATATAAAAACGAATGCTTGATCTGTTGAATAATTTTACCGTTAAAAAAGGTGGAGGTTCAAATATGCTGGAGGAATAGCCTAAAAGTGCTCCATATTAATTCCAGACCAATACTTGACCGCTTCAAACCAATCAATTTTGTGAAGATCTTAAGGCGGAGATGTACCTGACACTTTACAAGTTTAGACAGAACGTCTAATATTTTGGGAGTGATTATTTTTTTCTCAACATCTATATATATTTTCTTTTTTATCTTTTGTTTTTGCTTTTATCCATAGGATTTAAAAACAAATATAGAAACATTAAGGATTGAGCGCTTTTTTTTTTTCGCTATGCATGTCTGTACAAATTAAATTTAGCGTGATGTAATACTGTACAACAACATTTGCAATAAACCTTACAATGGTTTTACCGTCTAATGGCATCGGGTCTTAAAATTATATGGCAAAATCGTTCAGGCCACAGTTTTTCCGTAATCATTTGACACTAGTTGACAGATATATAAATACAAGAGCAAAACATACCTTTTTTTTATCAGTTTCTTTTTTCTTTTCATACTTTAAGCTTAAATTACTTTATAGAATATACTCGCTTTAATTAGCAGTATACATTAATCATACCTACTTTAACTTTAATCCATACCACTTAATTTATCAGATCACCAACTCTTACACATTATAAAAATCCAACATGGATATGCCATCGTTGCAGGGAATGCAACAAAATCAGCACAATCGAGATAACGAATATCAAAACAGACGAAAGCACTCATCTGATGAATCCACTATTGAAGGCGTTCATGATAAAGAGGAAGTCAGCAGCGAATCTGGTGTAAGCAATAATGACCAGATCAGATCCACTGGAGGTGGCTTTGGCGAAGCTGAAGGAAATGCAGTCAATATTGAGGACGCCATGTCAAACTATGAGGAAATTCGTAGAGAACTCACACATCAATCACGTATATCTCGTGTCAAATCCACAAATCCTGGAGATGCTGAAAAGGGTGATATCGCAGATTTTGACTTGACAGATTTTTTGAAGAACCAAAGTGATCAAGGAGAGGCTCAAGGTTTCTACCCAAAGCATATGGGTGTCATCTGGAAGAACTTGGTTGTCCAAGGTCTTGGTGCCGATGCTAAGGTCATTCCTACTAACTGGACTTGGATCAGAGACACTGTCAAATTCTGGAAGTGGGGCAAACATGAGGGTACTGATTTCACTATCTTGAAGGGAAATGATGGTTTCTGTAAAGATGGTGAGATGTTGCTTGTTCTTGGTCGTCCTGGTGCTGGTTGTACAACATTGTTGCGCGTCCTTGCCAATATGCGTGCCTCTTATACTAGCATTGAGGGTGAAGTTGCATATGGTGGTATCGAAGCTAGCGATTTCTCCAAGCATTTCCGTGGTGAAGTCTGTTACAATGAAGAAGAAGATCTTCACTATCCTACCTTGACTACTAAACAAACTTTGAGTTTCGCTTTGAAGAACAAGACTCCTGGTAAGCGTCTTGAAGGTGAGACCAAGAAGGAATTCATCAACAAGATTCTTTACATGCTTGGTAACATGCTTGGTTTGACAAAGCAAATGAACACTATGGTTGGTAACGCCTTTGTTCGTGGTCTTTCTGGTGGTGAACGTAAGCGTCTTTCTATTGCTGAACAAATGACTACTCGTAGTTCTATTAACTGTTGGGATTGTTCTACTCGTGGTCTTGATGCCTCTTCTGCTCTTGATTATGTTCGTTCTCTTCGTATTATGACTGATATCATGCACAAGACTACCATATCTACTCTTTATCAGGCTTCTGATAGTATTTTCCATCTCTTCGATAAGGTTATGGTTCTTGATGAAGGTCGTTGCATCTACTTTGGTCCTACTTCTACTGCAAAGAACTACTTTGAAGACATGGGTTTCTATTGTCCCGATCGTAAGTCCATTCCTGATTTCTTGACTGGTCTCTGTAACATGAATGAACGCCAATATCGTGAAGGTTATAAGAACAAGGTTCCTGCAAATGCTGTTCAGTTTGAGAAGGCTTACAAAGAATCTCATGTCTACTCTGAAATGATGGCCGAGCGCGATGAGTATGAACAAAAGATTAACCAAGACCGTCCTGATGAAAAATTCCGTCAAGCCTTTATTGATAGTCACCAGAAGCATGCTCCAGTTCGTTCACCTTTTGTTGCTACATATTATCAACAGGTCAAGTCTCTTACTATTCGTCAATTCCAACTTATCTTTGGTGATAAGGGTGCTTTGGTTTCTCGTTATGGTGGTGTTGTTGTCAAGGGTCTCATTATGGCTTCCGTCTTTTATAAGATGTCAGTCGATGCTTCAGGTGCCTTCTCTCGTGGTGGTTCCTTCTTGTTCTCTTTACTTTTCAATGCATTGATTGCTCAATCTGAATTGGCTGCATTTATGCAAGGTCGTCGTGTACTTGAAAAGCATAAGCACTTTGCTTTATACCATCCTTCTGCTTTCTATATTGCTCAAGTTATTGCTGATATTCCTCTTGCTCTTATTCAAGTGATTATTTTTGAACTCTGTGTTTACTTTATGATGGGTCTTGTACTTGATGCTGGAAAGGTAATTATCAGTTATTTATTTTAAGATACATAACATCAAACTAACTTTTTTTTTTTTTTTTTGCTACTTTAGTTCTTCACTTTCTTCATCATTCTTGTTGTAACTAACTTATGTATGAACGGTTTCTTCCGTTTCTGGGGTGCTGTCTCTCCCAACTTCTTTACTGCTTCTCAATTGTCGAGTATTTTGTTGATTGCCTGTCTTGTTTACTGTGGTTACCAGATTCCATATAAGGAAATGCACCCTTGGCTCTTCTGGATTTACTGGATCAACCCTCTTGCTTATGGCTATAAGGCTTTGCTCTCCAATGAGTTGCACAACATGAACTTCAGCTGTGAAGGTGCCAACTCTGTTCCTTATGGTCCTACTTATACTGATTCCAGCTACAAAACCTGTATTCTTCCAGGTGCTACTCCTGGTCAAGACTATATCTCTGGTGATGTGTATCTTAGTGTCGCTTATGGTTATGAAACTTGGCAGCGCTGGATTGACTTTGTTGCTGTCTTGCTTTTCTTCTTTTTCTTCACTATCCTTACTGCTCTTGCTATGGAATACATTGAACTCCAAAAGGAGGGTTCTATTACCAAGGTTTACAAGGCTGGTAAAGCTCCTAAAGTCGCTGATGCATCTGAACAACTTGAACAGGTCATTGAAGAGAATGATGAGAAGATGGAAGCTGTTCATGAAGGTACTACTTTCTCCTGGCATCATATGAACTATGATGTTCCTGTTAAGGGTGGAACTCTTCGTTTGTTGAATGATATTGGTGGTATTGTTAGACCAGGCCATCTTACTGCTCTTATGGGTTCTTCTGGTGCTGGTAAGACCACTCTTTTGGATGTCCTCGCTAAAAGAAAGACCATTGGTAAGATTGATGGCCGCATTTATATGAACGGTGAAGCTCTTGGTCCTGATTTTGAACGTACAACTGGTTATTGTGAACAAATGGATGTACACAACCCTAATGCTACTGTCCGTGAAGCTCTCAAATTCTCTGCCTATCTCCGTCAACCTGCTGAAGTTCCCAAGGAAGAAAAAGATGCCTATGTTGAACAAATCATTCGTCTTATGGAAATGGAAAAGATTTCTGATGCCCTTGTTGGTGATCTTGAAGCTGGTGTTGGTATCTCTGTTGAAGAGCGTAAGCGTTTAACTATTGCTACTGAATTGGTTGGTAAGCCTAAACTTCTTTTCTTGGATGAGCCTACCTCTGGTCTTGATGCCCAAAGTTCTTTCAACATTGTTCGTTTCATTCGTAAACTTGCTGATGCAGGTTGGCCCGTGCTTTGTACCATTCATCAGCCCTCTGCTACTCTTTTTGAACACTTTGATCACTTGGTCCTTTTGGTCCGTGGTGGTAAGACTGCTTACTGTGGTGAGATTGGTCAAGATGCTCGTGTTATGATTGATTACTTTGAAAGAAATGGTGGACCCAAGTGCTCTCCAAGCGCTAACCCTGCTGAATATATCCTTGAATGTGTTGGTGCTGGTACTGCTGGTAAGGCTACTAAGGACTGGTCTGAGGTTTGGACTGCCTCCGCTGAAGCCAAGGCATTGGATGCCGAACTTGAAGAGACTCACCAAAACATTGATACCAATGCCAAGAACCACAACAGCCCCTATGCTCTCTCCTTTGCTCAACAATTCTGGCTTGTTTACAAACGTATGAATGTTTCATGGTGGCGTTGTCCTACTTACAACATGGGTCGTCTTTTCAACGTATGCTTTATTGGTCTTATCTCTGGTTTCTCATTCTGGAAATTAGGTAACAACCCTGCTGATATGCAAAATCGTATGTTCTCTGTCTTCACAACCTTGTTGATGAGTAATGCTTTGATTATTTTGGCCCAACCTCGCTTTATGCAAGAAAGAATGTGGTTCCGTCGTGAATATGCTTCCCGCTACTATGGTTGGGCACCCTTTGCTTTGTCCTGTATCTTGGTTGAAATTCCTTACTTAATTTTCTTCTCTGCTATCTTCTTGTGCTGTTTCTATTGGACTGCCGGTCTTCAGAATGTCTCTGACCGTGTAGGTTTCTTCTATATTCACTTTGTTGTCTTCTTGCTCTACTCTGTCTCCCTTGGTTTCATGATTGCTGCCTTCTCTAGCACTCCCCCTATGGCTGCTGTTATCAATCCCTTCTTCACATCCATTTTGATTTTGTTTGCTGGTATCATGCAACCTCCTTCCTCTATGCCTCACTTCTGGAGTGCCTGGATGTACTGGTTAGATCCATATCATTATGTGATTGAAGGTCTTGTTGTCAATGTTATGGATAGTGTCCAAGTGCAATGTGAAGCCAGTGACTTCCTCAAGATTCCTGTTCCTGCCAGTCAAACCTGTGGCCAATACATGGAAGAATTCTTCAAGAGTGGTGGCGCCGGTTATGTTGAAGATGCCAATGCCTACGATATGTGTAATTACTGTCAATACGCTGTTGGTAATCAATTCTATGAAGAGAGAATTGGATGGAAATTTGAAAACAGATGGCGTGACTTTGGTATCCTATGTGCTTACTACGTTTTCAACGTTTTTGCCTTCATGTTCTTTGTCTTCTTGTTCAGAAAGGCCAAGCGATAAACTCTTTAACTATTTTATTTCTTTTAATTGCATTTCTTTTTTTTTGCATTTTCATATAGATTTTTCTTTTTTAAAATTTACATACGCACATATTCTTCTGGTTTTTGTTATCAAATGTACATTTTACACATACCAGGTTAATAAAATAACATTAATCTAAAAAATAATTACAAAATGGTTTTACAATTTGTTTACAAGTGTTATGATCTATGATTTATCCAATATAAAGTTGTCAACTTTTTAATAAAGTCATTTTTTTTTTATCTTGATAAGACTGGCCAACATTCAAGACTATTTATATTCATCTGTGATTGACCGATCAAGAAGCATGATTAAAAGGATTCTTCCAAGTACACAAATTGATAAAAGGGAAACTAATTCACATGGGTTTTTATTATACATAGAATATCTTTTTAAAAAAAAAGTTAAAAATATAGAGATGGTGTTTATTGATAAAAAAAAAAAATTAAATAGATGGCTCAATTTCATATGTATTACAACACTTTTTAAAGTTTTGTGTTTCCATCAGCCATTTGAATATGATGTAAATAAGTAGCTTTGCTTTTTCATGCTTTTTTTTCACTTTTTTTCATTTTTTTGAGAAATATATACAGGTATATATATAGATAAAAAACAAAATAATACAAAGTAGGTGTGTTGTGCTTAAGATACAACCGGATCGGGTTGTCCCTCCGGCTCCACTGCAGCTAGTGTTGGTGAGGAAGGTTTTGATGATGGTGACTCTTTTGGTGATTCCTTTGGTGAAGAAGGTTTTGATGGTAAAGAAGGCTTGCGAGTTCTTTTCTGTTTTTTTTCCTCCCCCTTTAATTTCTCCTGTTCTGATCGGCGTTTTCGATGCAATAGAGCCTCTGCTTTTCTTGCCTCATTTTGTGTCTTTATATCTATAAAAGAAAATAAATAAGCTATTTGTATTGTTAATATCGATTTTAAAATGTTACCTTCTTCAGCTTTTTGACGTGCCAATTCATTATTATGTTCAAATTGAGTTAAAGCACTCAAATCCAACATTTGAGTCTTTTTCTCCTTTTGCAAACCTCTTGGAAGAGGCACAGCATTTGCTATTAAAAAAAAAAGAGAGAGAAATGGATCGTTAATAATAAGGTTTTCAATCATTTGCATAATCATACACTTACTTGGTCTGGCAGATGCTGCTGCTGTCTTGTTGAATAAACTAGCAGGCTTTCCTCTTTTTCCTGTAATAAACAAACTGGAACTACCAGAGGGAGCTGGTCGAGGTGGGCGAGTGAAAAGTGGATTGTGACCAGTGGATGAAGATCTTTGTGGTATATTTCTGATAGGACCACCACTCATACGTCGAGGTGGTGCACTCGTATTGGAACCTGCTGCTGGGAAGGGGAATGGATTTGTTGTATTCAAGGTGGGTGATACAACACGCTTAACAGCCTGTTCTCTCTTCTGAGCGACGGCCTGGGCAGTTCTGGCTTCAGCATGCTCCAATCGTTCTTCACTTTGAACAAGTTCATCAAAGCATTTCCATCGTTCATCCGATGATATAATATCTTTTGTGTTGTCTGTTAAAGAAAAGTGCTGCACTTTTGTTGGTTTGTATTCTTCAAAGGTAGCAGCTGCGTAGGTGGGTTTGATGCGAGCGCTTGGTTGCATCAACATATACTCAGGCGAGTGAAAGTGGAAACCATTCTTTTTAACTTTTCATCAAAAATGCTTAGCACAATGTTACATTTGTTTTATTCTATCTTGTATTTTTTTATATTTTTGTGTACTTACTTGAGTCACCAATTTTTTCCAGTAATGGACTATAACCATCTGACCAGTCTTCAATATTTAAATTAAACCTGTTGGTTTGTGGATAATCCTTGAGAACGTTACCAGTAATACGTACAAATTCATCAGTGTCATTACATGCCAATTCAAGAACCTAATAAAATGACCAAATATGGGCAAAAAAAAAAAAAAAAGAGGTTTGTATGTGTAAATAACGTTGTTTTTTATATACCGTGTTGTAAAATGTGTATGTATGAGGGGAAGCTTATTTCTAGTCATTTCAAAAAGAGAGTCACACAAAACCATAATAAAAATAGAGACAATACTTTTGGTAGGTAAATTTACGTATATTAAAAGTTTTATGTTATGCAATAATATTATAAGTAAAAGAAGAAAAAAAAAAAAGAGAGAAATGATTAACTAATAAATATCCAGTTTATCAGCGCTCTTTTTTTCATTGCCTTTCCTTCACCCTCCTTTTTTTTTTATTTCCTTTTTTTTTTTTTTTCTTTTAAAAAAAAAAAAAAAAAAAAAAAAACAAAGGCAAGGAAAAAAGAACTTGATAAAAGACTTTACCATTTTTTCTTTTAAAAAAATAAAAAAAAATAAAAAAAATCAAGGCATGCATAATATATCAAACAAAAATGGAAAGACTCCCCTTCGTAGGTTTATCTCATACACACACGTGAAATATTGTATTGATACTTTACCTTTGTCAAAGTTTCCTTTACAGCCAAAAAATCAGCCTTTGTAACGTATAATGAAGCTAATAAAATCCCCTGTTTTGTTGTACTGTCAAATTCATTATACTGCTGCAAGATGGTAGCCATAACTTCGTCTGTTAAACCCTTAGCTACGACTGCAGAGTTCCATCCGGGGGTGCTTAGCTCTGTGGTGAGCCATGCCTGTATGCCTTGACTGGTGGTACGCTCGTATGTCATCTGATTAAATGGTAAGAAAGAAAAAAAAAAATTTTTTTTAAAAAAAAGAATGGTGTCAAAAAAATTGAAAAAAATCGTCTTATTTATACTAAAATAAAATTCCATTTTTACTATTGATGACGAAATCTTGTCAAACGTGACGGCGTTTTTTATTGAGAAACTTTAATCCAAAAAAGAATAAAGAAAAAGATAACCAGACGATAAAGGAGAACCAGCAAAGTTTTTAAAGCCGTTTTTTTTTTTCATTTTGAAAAATAAGCACACACAAAAAAAAACAAGCTTCATTCTTACAATAAACAAGTAAAATACCTTTTTTTATGCTCCGACTTGATATCTTTTTTTGTTTTACATGAAATCAAAGAGGATATAAATATTCTCAAGGCGACAGTGATTTACTTAATGCATGAACGATTATCTTTCAATAAAAAACTTGTTCAATGTTGTCTCATGTGATCTCCACCTTTCATTTTATCTCCAATCTCTCTAGATATACCAACGCACGCATATAAATATAAAGATATGTGAATGATTTACAGTTATTTTTATTCTTTCATTTTAGTATACTTTTTGGTGGCACAGCACACATATTATTATGAATAACCCTTGATAAAACACACTTGATCTGATTCATCAAAACATCCCAATCCAGTCACCTTGGCCTCGTTGAATGTACACAGATAGGCATCCGCCACAGAAGATGTCACCTCATTTGCACTCCATTCCGATATAGAATAGGTCGCCGCTCTCGACTCCTCCCAATAAATATCCCTTACTTTCTCTTCCTGGTATTCCTGTTTGTCCTCCATTAACCCTATTAATCTCTCTGTGCGTGACTGCGATACCAAACCAATGTTGTGGATCACGATATACGATAGACGCGCATGGTGTTCAACCAAGTTTTTGAAAAACTGGCTGGATGCGAGCACGCGCGCCGCCGAGACATACAAAAACCGCAAGTTGGGTAAAGCGCACGCAAGATCAGACCACGCCTGTGTAGGGGCATGACATGGTAGCCGTCCAAATGAGCGTGACAATGGGAAATATCTCTGGAATGAAAGTGAGAGCACGGTAAGATGCCGGAGCTCTCCCATCTTTAGCAGCGAAAGAGAGACTAGAAAGGGGTTGATTTCATCTAATATGATGGTGAGCTTTTCTAGAAATGGGGAGTCACGTACCATGATCTTTAGAACGGTAAATGATATAGCGTCAGATAAACACAGCTGAGTGAGACTCTGATTCTGAATCAATTCTACAAAGGTATCTTGGGGAATAGGTGTTGCTTTGACATCTTGAAAATGAAAAGGATGTATAAATTGGGCAGTGTTCATAAGATGTGAATTTGACTTTTGTGCAGACTGAGGCTCAATCAATACGCGCTGTAATAGCAAGTGCTGTAACGATGGTTTCAGTATCTTGCATATAGAATTCAATGTATTCTCTTTTATTGTACAGTCTGTCAGTGTAAGTGAAATCAAACTTTTATTAAATTCACACAGTGATTTAAAATCATCAAACGTATCCCGACAGTGACTGAGATAGAGCTCGCAGAGATGCGGGCAATATTCGGCAAAGTAGCGCAGTCCATACTGCTCTGTTCGAAATGTAGGGTGAAAGTCTATTCGGAGGGCACGTAAGTTACATACAAGCTGAGCCATCAGTCGCGAATTCTGCAAATCGTAATGGGGACCGTTGGTGAGATCTCGACTAAGCGAACGAACATAGTCGCCCAAGTGATGATCGTGTTGAAAGAGTGCCTTTTTGGAGAGAATATCGGTGGCCATTTGAATGCTGGCATTTTCACTCTTTTCATCGTCTTCACGCGGAAGTATAAACTCCTTGTCTTTCCATAAAAAGGGTGCGCATAATACATATAATCTACGACAACAGAGTGCTATTGATTTGAGATGATCATAACTATGTTCTGGATACGACCAACCAAAGAACTGGTGTTCCTGTTCGTTGTGTATGATGGACGATACATGGATGATATATTCTAATATCTCATTCGGTAGTTTTAGAAAAAAGGACTCTTGAGGTGACATAAAAGTAAAAAGGAAAGAAAGAAGAAGAGTAAAAGAAGATTGAATTTCGTGAGAATATGAAATAAAAAGCGAGATAAAGAAAAACAGACCATTTATAGCAAAGTCATCTCGTTCGAAATCCAACTCGTGACCCTCCTATTATTATTACTCAATATGAAATGTGCACATTCTTGTTTACAGTCTATTTTATTATTGAATAAAAGGCATCAAAGTGGGTGTCTTGTCTTTATATCTAACCCATTCCTGACCAAAGAATCGAAGTAACGTATATTCCTCATAAGCAATACGTTCAGAAAAGAAGCGCTGTAACCAATAAATGAATAAACAGAGACAAATAGGATTAAGCAACAGGAACTGCACACCCACAGCCCACCAATAGAAACCAAAGTAGGATGGATGACGCATTACACTATGGAAAAGGTACCATTTTATTTAGTTCTATTTATGCTTTGTTGTTGTTGTTGTTGTTGTTGATATTATCATTATTATCCTTACCTATAAATACCATGTTGCACTAAAACATGGTCACTCTCTTTATGGTCCATGATGTGATGAGAAAAGTTGTGTCTGGCAGAAAACATGGCGACTGTACGACACCCTTGGCCCACAATAACCAAAATAAACCCTGATATTTTTTACCGTTATTATGTGATACAATACATCATTTTGCTACTTTACCAAGATAGTTGATCCATCCAAACCCTTTCCAATTGGGGAAAAAGTAATACTCGACTAGAAACTCTATTAAGGCTGCAGCATGAGCGGCATGATAGTGCGGACTGTGATTGATCAAGTAGGCTAATTAAAGATATATAAATATATGTAAACAGCAAATCATCTCTCTATATTTACAGTCTAATGTGAGTTTATCTGGATTGAAAAGTGCAGTTGCGATATATTCTAAAAAGTGAAATAGTGCTAAGGCTGATAGAAAGATGCCAAAATGCGGTATATCTGTTTTAGAGTTGTAGGCAAACATAAGTCCAGCACTGCACACCATGCCGAGTAAAAAGCCATAGCTTGAGATGTTTTGTGGCGAGTTTTTTCCATCAAATATACGAATCTCATCATGGATGTTGGAACGTCGAGGTGGATCTACCAAACGAATGTTGGGATCCGAATCCCTCTCATCTGTTAAACGAACAGTAGGTGCCATCCGATTCGAAAAGTATGTGTATAGAGTTAGAAAAAAAAAAAAAAAAATCAAAAAAGAAAAAAGGGGAGAGTCAAAAAGAGGATCACGTGTATGAGTCGAGTACTTAGCAGTTAAAACATTCTGAAAAGTGGGCTCAAAACAATCTATTTCATTTTCTTTTTTCGTTCGTCATGTTTAACTCTCCTCGACTTAAAGTACAATTAAAACTATGCATCAGCAGACTAAAGATGCTTCAAGGTAAAAAGGCTTCCCTTAACCAACAAAGCAGGCGAGAAATTGCGGCCTTGTTGGAAAAGGGAAAGGTACAAAGTGCACGCATAAGAGTGGAGCACATTATAAGAGATGACCTCTTACAAGAGGCTATGGAGAGCCTAGAGCTTTACTGCGATTTATTACTCGCTCGTTTTGGTCTATTAGAGCAATACAAGTAAAAAAAGCAAGTACTTAGTATAGTTTATGTCTTTACTCATATTATATATCTTAGAACTTGTGAACCAAGTCTCGAGGTAGCAGTCAATACTATCATATGGGCTGCACCACGCGTAGGTGAAGCAAAAGAACTAGGTTTGGTATGATGAAAAGATATATATAAACAAGTAAATAAAAGCATGAAGTATTTAAAGTCTTATTCGTAGGTAAGAGATCAGTTGGCAGCCAAGTTTGGTAAAGAGTTTATGCTCCAGGCATTGGAAAATGAGGATGAACGAGTGGACCCTAAAGTAAATATAAAAGGATGGTGTTTTTATCTATCCATTTATTCATTTATATATACATAATTTGAATAGGTCGTAATGAGACTTGGAGTAAATGCACCCGAGCCCTTTTTAGTGGAACGCTATCTTGAGGAGATTGCCAGGTCCTATGATGTGCCTTGGTTATCTGATATTCTAGTGCATGATGATGACGAAGAAGAAGAAAAAGATGACAATGATAATCAAAGCAGTGATGGAGGAGGAGGAGGAGGAGGTCAAGCGGAGGTATGATATGCTAAACTATGACCATTCATTATGATATATACTCACTAACATCCTTTATGATTAGTTATTACCTCCATTACAAAACCCAGAGCCAAAACCCAACACTGAACAAGATCTCCAATTTGATTTACCCGAAATACCATCAATATCTCCCTTGAAGAAGCCTACAAGTAATGCTCCTACTGAGGATCCTAATGATTTTGAAGCATTGGCAAGACGCTTGAATGCATTGAAAAGGAAATAAAACCACTTTTTTTTATGTAATCTTTCTGAAAAATGAGACTTGTCTTTGATTGGTCAAAAAAGAAAAAAAGATTATAAAATTGTTTTTTTAATTGCGTTTTTTGTTTTCTTCTTTCCTTCTCTCTTTGATATTTTTATTTTATCTTTTTTCTCTTATGAGTAATGAAGAGAAAAACAAGACATTGACAGAAGAAGAGTCTTCTTCAGAAGTAGACGAAACTATTCCAGAAGCAAAGAAGGTTCCAACCGACTTTAAGACAACTTCTGTTACTCTAATTCAAAAACTACTTCAATTCTCTACTCCAAGACTTGATTCCAAAATAGTCAATGTTTTATTTCTTGAGGGTAATAAAAGATACTATTATTTTGTTCCATTCTTCTCATTCTGATTCTCTTTTTTTTAATTAGGAATGATGGACATTCTAATGTCACACGTATCTCGACTAAACCCTACTGCTATGAGTGAAGATATAGACTTGAAAGACTGCCATTTGAGTGAAAAGATTGAATACACACAACATGAAAGAGATATCACTGACTTGGATGCGATGAAAAGATCCTATCATGCTATGGAACTATTATCTGGTACAACAGCCAATCATTTATGGGTTCAGAATTCTAAATTTTACACAATTGGTAACGTAAAAATAATATTTAAAAATGTAAGAATAATAAAATGTAAACCTTTTTTGTTATATCAGTTCAACACCTATCCGATATGTTCTTACCCAACTCAAATGGTAATTTTCATCACTTTTTCAAAATATTTCAACACATGGCAAGACGAAACCCCTGTGATATGCTGGATTTCGTCATTTTACGTAACAATGCTACAATACTATTTGATTACATGTTGCCATATATTAAAGAGGGACCCGTCATGGAAGCAGTGTTGAATCTTGTATTTGTACGAGATATAAATCCAGAAACAAAGGCGCAGAGAGAGACTGCACATAAGGAGTTGCAAAAGTTGGGGTTTTTAGAATGGATGATTGAAGCAATACAGTTAAAGGGTAACAAAAAAAATGAATACAATGACAAATTGACAACATTTTTTAATAATAATTTATTATTTAGAATATCCTGTCTTTGTAGAAGCAGCACAAGAGCTCTTTATTCGTGTTATTGAAGAGGCGTCACAAGTAGATAATGGGGATGTATTGTTTGCATCATTAAAAACAGAGAGAGGATTGGATATGATTGAATTATTGGCAAATGTAAGAATGGGGTAATATACAATGCATGATATTGACATTATTACAATTAGACTGTAATAAAGAACCCTCCTTCAAGGGATCGTGAACGTACCATTCATATTATAAGATTACTTGTGAAAAGGTAAGGCATAAAATGAAGAGAAAAAAACCAATCTTTTTTTTTTAATTAATCATCATCATCCATCAGTGGTTTATTGACAATGAGAACGATTGCCACTGCTGCTGCTATAACACAACCAATACAAGGTCCTCTTTACAACATTTCAATACACGCACAAACACTTCTTTCTAAATATATTCCTGATTTTTGTTTAATATTCAATAATGATCGTAGTTCACCAGTAACAAAGAGGTTTGGTTAAAAAGAAAAAGTATGTATTTTATATAAATTAAACACACTCTTTAATAGTAAACCACTCTCATCTTCTGATATGGAATTAATTGACATCATTTATCAAATATTATACAATGCAAACGATAAAAATGAGATGCTGGCGTCTATAAATAGTTCGTTTTGGAAGTTTCTAGTAAACTCATTTTTTGAAAAGTCGTAAATATATATATATATATATTGACCTAATAAGTAATGATATCATATTTTACTCACTATTTATTTATTCATAGATTAAGCAATATTTATCATACATTATTTTATAGAATTGTCTGTTTGGTACTAACTACAAACTATGAACCAGCACTCCTTGCGTTGATAAGGAAACAATACTTGGTAACTAGATTGATTGATGAATATCAAGATAAAAAGCGTGTTACAGGTAAAGAGAAAATGGTATAGTATAAGATAGATAGTTGACATATTTATATAGAAACTCGTGGATTTATACTCTTAATATTAAACCAACTGCGTTTAATGTCTGATGCACACCATTCTGAATTAATCACCCGTATTATTATCAACCATCCACGGTTCCAGGAGTTCCTACCTACCTTGAGAGAACAGACACTCGCTCAGACAGAGCCTATTTATTCATGGAAGTTGGATGCATGTCCTCGGCCACCAGCTCATTTGGGGCCCAGTCCTCCTATTCAGGTTGTGCACTTTTCGCCCTATACTGGGACATTGCCATTGATGTCCAATGCCCCTGATAATGATGAGACGTCTGGTATTGACTTAGGAAGTGATTGTAAGTAAAATTCTAGAATTATTGAAGTATATAACTAATCATGATTTCCATTTTACTATTATTAGTTGCTTACTGTTTAGGCTTTAAGGAAGGACCAAGAAATGATGGGATGGAGACACCTTTCAGCTACTTGTCACGTAGAAACTCTTATCATTCCGATAGCCAATCAGATTCATTCTCTTCTTCTCATTCAAACAGTGATCAAGGCTTTCCAATGGATCTTATGTGGGGCGAGAGCTTAACAGCCGAGGATCCCGAGTCTTCCAAGAGTAAAAAGAAGAAGAAGAAGAAAAAGAAGAAGAAGAGGACTGCGAATGATGAGAGTGATGGTAGTCTGAAGATCTCGCTGTAATAAAGTGTTTTTCGGGGGAGGAACTTTAAAAAAAAAAGGAAGAAGAAAAAAGTTACGAAGAGGACTCAGAGGAAGACGCTCTCTTTTTTCTCTCTCTCTCTTTCTGTTTCATTTTACCTTAAAGACTTGTATTAATTATATATAAAGCAAAAGAAATGTACTTTTCCGAAGACGAGGACATTGACTGTCCATTATGTATGGAAGAGTTGGATATTGCAGATAGAAACTTTAAGCCCTGTCCTTGTGGTTATCAAGTAATATCTTGTAGAAAAAAAAAAGAGTAATGGAATAGAGATAGACTTTAACCTTTATTATCTGTCCCTCTTTTTTTTTCCCCTTTATAGATCTGTCGCTTCTGCTGGCATCATATTAGAGAAAACTTAAATGGCCGTTGCCCTGCATGGTATTTATTTACCCTGCTATTTCGATTGTGTTTGAATTTTGTTTAATGTTGTGTGTTTAACATATAGTCGAAGAGAGTATTCGGATCAAAATGCTGAATTCCAACCAGTGAGTGCTGATGAGTAAGTATATATATATAAATAGAATATTGTATACTATAATACTTTATTGTTAAAGAACAGATATATATCTTTTTGAAAAATAGAATCGCACGTATTCGTAGAGAACGGAAAGAAAAAGAACGACAACAAAAAGATATGGAAACAGCCAATCGACGTCACTTGGCTAGTATGAGAGTTGTTCAAAAGAACCTTGTCTATATCATCGGTCTTCATCCAAAATTGGCAACAGAGGAGGCAAGTTCAAAAAAATAAAAATAAAAATAAAATATAGAGTATTATATCGCTGACTCTTTTTATTATTATTATTATTATATAGATTATTCGATCTACAGACTACTTTGGTCAATTTGGAAAGATTGCTAAAATCGTAATCAACAAGAGGCAAATTGCACCTACATCTCATGCCAATGGTACGACTACTATGCAGCCAAGTGCTGCAGTGTATGTCACCTATGTTAAAAAAGACGATGCAACAAAGGCAATTCATGCTGTGGATGGTAGTGTTATGGTGGGGCGAATATTAAGGTACGATGCTAACTTTGTGTGTGTGTGTGTATTGGATAATTTGCTTATTCTAATATCTTATTTATTTTAGGGCATCTTATGGTACAACAAAGTATTGTACTTACTATTTAAGGAATATGGCATGTCCAAACCCCAATTGTCTATATTTGCACGAACCTGGAGAGGATGCTGATACTATATCAAAGGAGGAATTGGCTACTGGGTACGTTATATATCAATCTACACAAGTATATATATATATATGTATATATGTATATGTACATGTATATATTTGGTATTAAGCAAGTTTATTTTTTTTTCTATTTTAGTACGCATCGCATGCGTGACCAAATATCACAAGAAGACGATTCTGAAGATGAATATCATGGATCCCAATCCAGCTCTTATCATGCCTCACCTTCAATATCACATGCTGACTATCCCCCTGGTTCGAGTAAAAGATCAAATGCCTCAGAATCAACCCATAGAACATCCAATTCCATGCATATGGACGATGAGCGTTCTGCTTTGCCAGCTACGGCATCATGGGCAAAGACAGGAAATAGTACTCCTGCTACACCTACTTTAAAGTCTAGTGTACTTCCCGGTCGTACATTGGTATCTGATGCATTTGGACCTCCTTTATCTGCTTTGGCTGCTCAACAGCAGCAACTGCAGAAGCAACCACTGTCGCCATCTGCTTTGAAACGTAAATTAGAGAAGAAGAAGCGCAAGGAACTTCAAAAGCAAAAGAAGGAAGAGGAGCAATTACAGACTCAAACCCAGCAGCAACCGCAAGAGGTACAACAGCCTCCTTCTCCTCCTCTTCAATTGGAGCAAGATACTCAATATCATCAGCAGCAGCATCATCAGCATCATCAGCAAGAAGCACCATCAATACAAAAAGAAGAAGGAGAACTATATAATGACCTTGTCAAATTTGTATTGGGCGATGCCTTCAAGAATGTATTACCTCCTCAATTACCTGTATTGGATCCTCAAGATGAACCAGTAGGTGTTTCTGAATTATATAGCGGATCTGAGGATGAAGAGGAACGTCATTCTGCTGTTACACCAGAGATTCAATTAGAGCGTCTTTCCTTGTCAGAGGGAATGTCACCTTTAGAGTATTTGACACAATCAACGCCTATACCTGCTTATTCAGGAACATTCAATCCTTTTTCTAATTCACTAGGGAAACAGAGTCAAGTGTTTGCTTCACCACCGACTCGTAAGCATTCTCGCTTTGGGTTTGCCCAATTTTAAAAAGCAAAACAAAACAAAAAATGAATCAATATCATATAATTATTATACTTCTATTATTATGAAAAACAAAATCAAAAATAAACTTATATTTAAAATAAACAAGAAGAATAAAAAGCCATTATAGTTTTTTTTTTTTTTTTAAAGAGATATATATTATTAACATTGATAAAGAGATAATATCAGACTGACTACTGTACACGAAAAATAAGTGGGTGATAAAAAAAAAATTTAACACGAGAATTAGAAACGAAGATCCCATCCAATCTTAGGACCCAAAGTGGGGAGAACTTCAGTAACGGTATGCATATCCTTATCACCTCTACCAGAAAGGCAGATAACAACATCCTTATCCTTGGGGAGTTCACGAGCCACTTCCATGGCGGTATAGATGGCATGAGATGACTCTAAAGCAGGAATAATACCCTCCAACTGTGTCAACTTTCTGAAACCAATCAAACATTGAGCATCATCACAGGTACGGTATTCAGCTCTACCAGCATCCTTCAAGTAACTGTGTTCAGGTCCAACACCGGGATAATCTAAACCAGCACTGACAGAGTGTGTCTCGATAATTTGACCCTTTTGATCCTGCAAGAGATAGGTACGAGTACCGTGAAGGACACCAGGAGTACCCTTGGTCAATGTAGCAGAGTGCTTTTCGGTATCAACACCGTCACCAGCGGCTTCAACACCAACAATGCGAACAGTCTCGTCATTAACAAAGGGGTGGAACATACCAATAGAGTTGGAGCCACCACCAACACAGGCAACAACAGCATCGGGCAACTTGCCGGCCTTTTCCTGCATTTGACGCTTGGTCTCCTTACCAATCACAGACTGGAATTCACGAACAATTTGGGGGAAGGGGTGAGGGCCAATGGCACTGCCAACGAGGTAATGGGTAGTAGAGACATTGGCGACCCAATCACGCATAGCTTCATTGATAGCATCCTTCAAGGTTCTAGATCCATCCTTGACAGGGATCACGGTAGCACCCAACATTTGCATACGGAAGACATTGAGGGCCTGACGGCGACAATCCTCCTCACCCATATAAACAACACATTCCAAACCAAACTTTGCACAGACAGTGGCAGTGGCAACACCGTGCTGACCAGCACCGGTTTCAGCAATGATACGCTTCTTACCAAGACGCTTTGCCAACAAGATCTGACCGACAGCATTGTTAATCTTGTGAGAACCGGTATGGTTCAAATCCTCACGCTTCAACCAGATCTTGGCACCACCGACATCCTCAGTCAAGCGATTGGCGAATTGAAGCTGAGAAGGACGAGAGATGTAATCATAGTAGGATTCAAATTCCTTTTTGAACTCAGGATCGTTCATGGCATCAATGAAACAGGTCTCCAATTGGGTAAGGCAATCGACGAGAGCCTCGGGGACATAAGCACCACCAAATTCACCGAAGCGAGTCTCCAATGCATAAAAGTTCTTGATATCATCGGGGGAGAAGGGACCCTTACCGGCGGCATCACTCACCTCGAGATCAGCAAAATCACCACTCTTTACCGCCTTTAACTCAATACGTTCCTTACGTCCCGATACCTCAAGAGCATACTGCTCAATCACCTTTCCACAGTCCTCGTTCTTTTCAATAGATTCACCAATCAAAGTGATGAGACGGGAACCAATCACAACACCTTCAGAGTGAGCGCCGACCTGGGCGAAGTGTTCGCGGGTGGATACACCAAAACCGACGGCCAAGGGCACCTGGGTGTATTTCTTGATGCGTGCCACAATCTGGGGTAATTCAGCGTTGACGGTGTCCTTAGCACCAGTGACACCCATGCGGGAGATGACATAGATAAAGGAATCAGCCAATTTGGCCAACAATTCGATACGTTTTTCGGTGGTGGAGGGTGCAATCAGAGGGATGTAAGACAGTCCATATTTGTAACAGATGTTGCGGAAGGTGTGGGACTCCTCTGGGGGCAAATCCACCAAAATATAACCATTGACACCAGCCTCTTTACAGTCTCTTACCATATTTTCCTCTCCATAAGCAAGAATGGGGTTATAGTAACCCATAAAGACGATGGGTACAGATAATCCACGGGCACGGGCTTGACGTACCATATCAAGACACATTGTAATATCTGTACCATGTTTCAAAGCAGCCTGTTTTTTTTTTTTTTGTTAATTAAAAAAGAGAGATGAGTCATTATTCGCATTATTATCCGTGTAACAATTTTTGAACCTACTGTACTAGCGCGTTGAATAGTAGGTCCATCAGCGAGTGGATCAGTGAAAGGAATACCTATTTTTATCAGAATTTGCATTAATATCCTATATACATATATTTCCTGTCGATTGTATTTTTATATATAAATATATATCTTTACCCATTTCAATTACATCAGCACCACCTCTCTCCAAGGATAATAGATTCTCGACAGTTTGATCGGGTGAAGGATAACCAGCAGTGATGAATGAGACAAAGGCAGGTCTATCTATATAAATCAATGATGTTGAGTGATCATTTTGCTTATATATATGAATACACGCGTAAATAAAGAAAGGGGCTTACTTTGCTCTTTGGCAGCTTTAAAAGCGTTACGAAGTCCAGTAGACATTTTTTAGAAAAGTTATTTTTATGGAAAGAAATAGTTGTCAAAAAAAAACTCAGCTGCTCAAAGCAGAGAGTATTTATTTCAATCCAAAAAAGTGGTCACAGAGCTTAATGGATGGAGACAGATTGGATAAATAATGAGTCAGGATTAATCCTCGGCCTAAACTCCTGTAGAGCGAATTATTCCTTAATTCCTGTAGACCGAAAGCTGGGTTTTATTTTTTAGGCTCAACTGGGATGAATCTAATGTGTATTTGGAGATGGAAGGCTAATAAGAGAGGTGTTTTCTGAAAACAAAAATATTTCTTTTTCTCTTTTCTATCTTTACTTCTGGAAAATATTCTACGAAAAAAAAAAGGAAGTATGAACTGAATAAAAGCAAAAAAAAAAAAAGAAAGGGATAAAACGTGTTGACAAAAATGGAAAAAGAGATGTTTTGTATATAGCACCAGTAAAAAATAAACTTTACAGATATCCAGATGGAAATTAGATTAAACTTATCTTCTTTAAATGATCAAGTAAAGTTCCGTGGATTTAATTATCGAAAACTCTATAAAAGAAGTATATTGAATGATATGGTAAAAATATTTTGGAAGTCTGTATATCTACTCTTTTCTTTTCCTTTTTTTTTTTTTTTTTTACATAAGCGTCGTACAACATTTCCTCAAACAAAAAATTACATCAGCCAACTTTTTAGCTACTTTGAAAATGGATTGCTTGGGGATCAATGAAATCAAAGTGGACGAAATAAACGAAAAAATAGCTCTATTTTACCAAAAATAAGTCGATCAATTCAGCATACCAGAGCAGATCAACGTTTTCCAGAAAATGGATCACATAAAAAGAACATGATATTCACAATAATATTGGGTCAATCAAAATGAAAAGGGGAGAATAAGAAGGTTCTAAATTGCAGTAAGAAGATTGATATTAAACATCGCTTTCCAAATCGATATCATTTGAGTACAGTTACTATGGAATGAAATATATGTACTATGATCAACGACTATTCAATATATATACATCAACCAACGAATGTCGATGGCGTGAATTAAAACTAAATATACCCGAATCATTGATTTTTTTAAGAGCTTAACGATAGGATCGTTCATGCAGATCATGTAACTGAAAAAACGTGAGTATTGTAGTAAATGGATTTTCAGGATTGTGATGAGTGAGATGATGGTTTCTGGATAAGAAGGAAAAATGAAGTGATTGAAAGTACGAATAAGTAAATGCAAAGATTATTAGATATTTCACTTGTAAGCGTCACCTTTTTTTGTTGTCGTTTTCATACATCTTTAAAAAAGTAACTATTAAAGTATATATTTAGGAAATAGCAATTTTTAAAAGCGACAAGCATTTGTGATAAAAAAAAAGGGACATCAATTGACAGAGTGAGCCTGGTGGTTTTTTTTTTTTTGCCACAATCTTTTTTTTCTTTCCTATACCTTCCAAGGCATAAAATTTACACAGTATTTTTCCCTCTTTATTAATGCATAAAAATCTATGCATTGATAAAAGTTTAACTGTTCACTTTTCCAAGTTATCGAGTTTGGATCCACATCAGCCTTTGAAAGAACAGAACTGAAAAGTTTTGGCGATCACGAACGAGATGTATTATATCTACTATCCAAGCGAGCTTTTTTTTTTCAGACTGAAAATAATATGGTCCTGGATCAATGAATCAAATCCATTTCTAGCACTATGTTCATACCTCAAGCTCGCTTTTATACTATGAATAAACATGCTTCTTTTTGCTATCTTCAAATTAAAGTAGCTGAGTATCTGGAGGAGGTGTTAATGTAAATAAGCGAACAGAAGCCGCTATACATGATGTTGAGTCGGTAGAAACATGTACTAAAATATATCGTACCGTTGAAGAATAAGCGCGAGCATTGAATTTAGTGGGGTGTAAATCCATCAAAAATTTCCAGGTTCAGTTGATGCTTGTATGGATTTTACAGAATTGAGTCATTTTGAAAAAGAACTCCAAGAACAGAGATATCTTTTCAATTTTCTAATTCGACACTCAGAATGCCCAATTCATTACTCTTGCTAAATCTTCGAAACAAGATTGTATAGAAAGCTTTGGAGTAAAAAAGAAAGAAAGAAAAAGCTAAATATAGAGTTAAAAGGATAATAGATCCCTTAAAAGTTTAAAACCCCAAATGAGGCTCCATTTTGGATAAGTATTCTGATCGAATCCTTACACTTGATTATTAAACTTCAGTAACATTACTTTATAACCTAATGTTACATCTTATATATTCATAGTGCCAGTAACTAGATTTTGTACTTGATCTAAACTCTTGATCTCTCTTCTTGTCAATTTTTACTTTCCGGTTTGTATATATTAACTTATATATATGCAAGTCTGTTGCTTTCTTGTCCCTCAAGATACTTTGATGTGATCCTATTTGATTTATTCTAGATTATTGCTATTTTTTTAGACTTATTCCATTTATATTTTCTATTTCCTTTTGTATTTCTATCTTCATCATTCGGCATCACTCGAAAAATAGTCATCTATCCTCACGGAGTGATTATATATCCTCATCTATATTTTTATATTTGTAATAATCTTTTGTATTAGTTTTCTTTTAACCGATAGTGGCTAGTTGAATTGTTATAAATACTGTGATATTTATCACTCAATAAACTTCATCCTCATTCTTACTATTATTTTTATATCTTATTACGTAAAGCGTTGGCAAAGTATTAGCCCCTTTATTTCTTTTGTTTATTGGCATTGAGGTGTACTCTGCCTATTCATTGTTGAAGGTCCATAGAAGTTATATTGATTCAATTTTATAATTCTGTGTTATTATTATTATTATTATTCTATTTATTTTATATCTTTATTTCTCTCCCCTTGTATAAAAAGTCTATCTTTTATATAAGAAAACTATAGTAACAATACTTTAAATTGTTGGTGCTCACTATTACCTGCTGAACCCATATAGAAACTTAACAAAATGAAATTTCTATTTAAAAATAAAAAATACTTGTTAAATTTCAAATAGAAGAGTACGGTATCAATTTTGTACGATTGACAATAAGTACTGCTCCCTGCCAGGATCGAACTGGCGACCTTCAGATTATGAGACTGACGCTCTACCAACTGAGCCAAGGAAGCACTTATTGCTGAAAAATAGACTACAAAAAAGGCCGCTAATTTACTACGCGCACGACATAAAACTTAACTATATTGACTAAAGGCTAGAACGGAATAGATAGACCGTACAGTGTTATATGTTGACATTATACGTCAAACAGAACTTGTTATTCTCACATTTCATTCTACTACTACTTTCCAACTCGTATTTTATTTGATCTATTATTATTTACCGAGTTTACTTAACGTCCCTAGTTATTTTGTTATACATCATTATTTTGTGATCTTATTTTATTATTATTTATTGTTAGAGTTGTTGTATTTAAGGTCGTAAGAGATATAAAAACATTAGAATAAGAAATAACAAGGCATACAAATGTCAAATAATAAGATGGATCGATAAGACTTAAAAATATATAAAATCCATTGTTTAATCAATATGATTAAATAATGATAAACTATGAAGTAACACACAGTAAATACCAGTACTTTAGAAATAATCTATCTTCGAGGTCTTAACTTCTTTTCTTATTTTAATTTCTTTTGGTATAATAAAGATCTCATTAATCTCATCAAACCTTTGATCTTTGTTAAATTAAGTGTGAATTTGTTGAAATATCACAAGCCTCATTCGAAGTATTTCTTGGAATCAAAGATTTGTGAATGCTTTTATTATATTCAAATGAATGTAAAACGTTTTGGACCGTTCAACAGCTTAAATTCTTTTGAGTGTTAATAACCGTATGAATAGTATTATCAAAATTCACAATTTCCTACCGATATTGAATTTTTTGAAATTTAGTTGCATTCAAAGGCAAACTTTGAGCTCGGCTTGGAAGAATTACAGTCTTTGGAATGATTGACACTATTATTATTGTTGCTGTAGAATAAAACTATACAAAAAAAAAGGGCTAAATCAGGATGCATTAACATTCCAAATATATCTATGGAAACCACTAATAATGCAATTCCTTATCAGATGCTCTACTTTTTATCACAAAATACGATTAAAAGTATAATTAGTATAAATTATACTATTGTCTATAGTTATTATTATGAAAAAACTCTGTTTTTTGTGCTGTTTTTTTTTTTAAAGACAATATAAAAAATAGCCTAGTGTAACTTGTAGGCACTGCATTCCAAATAGATAAATTAACTGAAAGGGTATTTTTCACTCTTGTTTCTCTCTTTTCGCATACTCCATTTCAAAACCTCCTTTTTATACGTTTATTTTATACGTTTGTGCTACTCTTCTCTTTCACATAGTCTTTACTATTTAAAATGTCCTGTTACTTGGCAGGAGGTGGACACCTTCAAGGTGTGCAATTAGCCTCTGATCATGTCAACCCATCTTCAACTCCATTGCTTACATTGCAGCAAAGACCTCAAGCTAGAATCCAGAAAACAACTCGATTGCTTCTCAGACGACTTGGTTTAACATCCCAGGATCTAGAACAACATCTCAATCAAATAGATGAGAGAAGATCGCAACTAGTAAACGAACTCGACGCTTCCAGAAACCACATCAGCGTTCTCCCCAATACCTTGATAAGATTTACAAACCTAACAAACCTTATACTCTCCAGCAATAATTTGACATTTATACCCTATGAAATTTACAGTAATGCAAAACAGCTAAGGTTGCTTGTACTCTCGGAAAATGAAATAAGTGTTATACCAGAAGATATGCCGCACTTTTTGACTGAACTGATTACACTTAAACTAGACGATAATAGGATTGAAGTCCTTCCCTATACTATATATCATATGGAAAAACTAGAGAATTTACAACTAGGATCGGATTACGGTGGTAATTTTCTTGAATCATTACCAGATACCATTTCCTCCTTGACAGCACTTAAAGAATTGAATGTCTCATATAATCGTATTCAAGAGCTCCCTGATAGACTGTTTGAAGAAAACACTTTACTAGAATATATCAACTTGTCTCATAATCATCTTTTACATTTACCTACTGCATTACTAAGACACTTGGTTAATTTAAAAACACTAGATTTATCATATAACCACATTTCGACAATACCAACAACGACTTTAGACGATATGCTACGGTTGACAATGTCAAAACTCGAGTTTATTGATATTAGTAACAATCGATTATTTATTTTACCTGCTGAATTATTGGACCAGAATAGAGCTCAAGTGATTGTAAGAGGGAACCCTTTTAGCCAGTATTTGGGTGATAATAGCACTGATGATGATGGATCTTATAATCAAGTGGTACGAAATATGACCAGAATTGTGGTTCCTGTCTCAGAGTATGCTTCATCGTCAATGGTTACACGAAACAGTGATAGTGCTGCTCAACAAAGTGCAGCGCAAGAGGACACACATGCAATTGATAGAACACTGTCTACATTAGCAAACACTATGCATCTATTTGAAGAGAGAGTCGGAGGAGCTCTGGAAGGGACGATTAGAGAACAAGAGGATACTGTACAAGATGACGAAAGCGGTTATGCTCCTATTTTGGATAACGACACTGTAAATATTTTGATAAACAACGATTCATCATCACCAGCTCCGCTGTTTCTCTCATTACGAGAAATTGCATACCGACTTTTACTTGCAAACATCACAGATATATCAAGCTTACCGACTGATTGTATCCCTCAACATATTACTACCGACATTCGAGACAGTCTTGTACAAAAATGTCCAGTATGTTACGGACCGTACGTACATGAATGGGTGAGTACGGTACAAGTAAAAGGTCAAAGTGCTGTTCGTAAGGTTCGGTTCTGTAGAATGGAGTGTTGGAAGGAATATAAAAGAAATATTGAAGAGAAAATGAGATACTACCAAGAGAATCGAATAGCTCGTCAAGAAATAGCGGAATCTATACGTCAAAATCCAATTGAAGAAAATACCATTGATTGGATCGTTGCTGCTGTGAACGCTGCAAATGAACAGGAGGAGGAGCGCGATATGATGGCTAATATTTGATTTCATGAAAAAAGGGGAGTCTATTTTTCATTTTATATTTGTAGTTTAGCAATCACCAATAAACAAACAGAATAAAAGCGGTTAAATCATTATTAGGATCTAGTATTACTTGGTTTAATATGACTTCTTTTTCTTTACTTGTATTGTTTACAAAACATAAGCATTTTGACTCCAAATCCTTTGAATCACCTTGAGAGTGTCTTTGTGATGACTGAAGTGACGATATTGCTTAGAGGAAACAAAACTACGTGTTTATTTCATGTGTAAAAGGACACTAAATGAGTTTTTTGTTAATAAAGTCGAAAATATATTAATATTAATGAGTTAAACCTAATATTAAATACATGTAATATAAAACTCGGATCTTCATATTTATTGTATTTTGTTTAAAAACTACGCAAAGTGCTACGCGACGATTTAAAATACTGTATACCTACCGTAATACCTACCGCATTGGGAAAAAAAGGATCGAGGGGGATCCGACTTTTGTAGGTAGCACTCAAAATACACATTATACAAATATTGAAGTACAGACAAAATATACATTTGATTCAAAAAGTATGTTTTCATTTCAAAACTTAGAATCGCTGGATTACGCGATAGATATAAGAGAGAAGGAAGAGAATCGGAAAGAGGGTTGGGAGTCTTCGTGTTACTAGCTTGAAGAGGAAGGATATACATACAAACCTTGACGCGAAAAACTGGATGGCATCTTTGTAGAATGTTCATAGAAGAGAATATGCCACTAATGGTCAATAGATGGAGAAATTATTCTAAAAAAGTGTATCTAGTAAAAGTTATTCAGTTAAAGGAGCACTACTTACTTGGCATCATATGAAGACATGAAAACCATGGAGTCATTTGAAAGCTAGGAAACTAGGAAGTCTGCGAATAATACTCTTTTAGTTTCTCCTTGTTATTATAACATAATAAAAACATACCATATTAAAACTTTGGACAGAAAACATATTCTTTGATTGTCTAAAATATACTTGATTGAAGTGAAATGTGATATCAGTCTTAAATAAAACCTGTACTTACCAAAAATACCGAAGGAAAACAAGAGAAATAAGTATTTTTTTTTTACAAATTCTTTTTGTTGTCCTTTACACCTTTACAATGGCCCGTTCTATTTGCTTTTTAACAAAATATCATTCGTTGAATGAGTTCAGGCACAACATTAAAGAATGAACTTTGTAATATATATATATATATATATATATGAATTAATATCAGGAAACCTTGAGTCAAAACAATAAGCCATGTTCGTATGGATTCTTAGTCTACTTACACAAAAAGTTGAGACAGAATGGAGTCAAATATTAAGAGAGTGTTAGAAATATTTATTAATACATAATTATAATGTAAATCCATACCAAAGTTTTTGTAAATCACGTAGTAATAACGATAAAAAAGAAAACAGTGACCGACCAGAAACATAAAGTGATATTAGATACAAGCTGTTGTTAAACACTTAAATTATTACATCTGAGTATTTTCAATAAGGCCATATAATGGAGAACGGTAATAGCTAAGAGTAAAAAGCTAGCAAGAGCATTTTCTTTTTGTTCAAATTACTCTGGTTTGAGTTAATCAGATGTATTATCCCATAAATGCTTTTTTAAGGTTCAAATATGCCTTCTCTTTGAATTTTATGGCCTCAGTAGAACTGAAGCCCGGTTTCGTCTGTATCAAGGTTGTTAGAGGGCTCAAGATCACATGGTAAATATGATTGTCAATGGTAGACCCCAATCAAGTGTAGTGAAGACAAAGATCGTTTCCCACTGGTGGTGTTTGGCGCTGGGATGTTTGGAAAAGATTAATCTCACTTTAAAGGAATACGGAGTGGTACTACCGGACAATTGTGGAGAGCTTTTAAAAAAAGAGAAAGTATATTGTCTCTCTTATCATCTTGAAAATAGATGAGTGCTGAACGTCAAGAATGTGTAGTTCCTGTGGAGAGGATTCATTGAAAGTTTCACCAGTAATCAAGAGTAATGTTGTATTAAAATGTGGCAAGTGTGGTATAACCTGGAATCGAGATCTTAATGCTGCCAAAATTTACTTATAATCGCCCAAGTAATATGGTCCCGAAAAGGTCGTCTACAAATCTACCAACCAAAAACCAAAAACACATCGACGTAAGAACACATTTGTCGCTTTAGATGTTTACACTGTAAGTGCTTTATTAAAGAGGAGTTTAATCAAAGGAAACTCTAATGGTCTCCTTTTTTGTAAATTTTTTTTTAGTTATGTATTAGAATCACTGTGGTACAATTAATATTAAAGTTTTGGATAGTCATAAAAATTCATATAAACTCAAGTTTAACTTAAACAAAGGCACATCTTCTATGCTCATATTTTATGTATTGTAGACTTGTTTTATGTAAATCATATTCATTATTTCAATTGTTTATAGCTTTAAATATGATGCCATCAATAAATGTTCAAAACTTTTGTTTTTCAAACTATTTATTCAGAGTCGGAGATCGACAGAATAAATCAACACAGAATAAAGAGGATATATCATGATTGGATAAAAAATAAATTGAATAAAGCAAAAAAGTCCGTGCCACATGAACCATGTGGGCTCAAGGCATTCTAAAAAAGCGGTTTTTTTCTTTTTCTTTTTTATGTTTATAAAAAGACTTTTTTTGACAGAAAAACTCTGTGCAATGTGACCAAAATAGATGCAGTAGGTAATTAACTAAAAAGTTACTTTATTAAGAAGAGTGCGTTCAGGATATCATATCATATATTGGCCTTTTTAAGCTAATGGAATTTCACATTCTTTCCTTAAACACTCACTCCCATTTTATAATCGTGGTTTCAAATGGTTCTAGACTATAAATATCTCACGACACTCAAAGCATTAAAAATTTCGGCACCTCTTTCTTTCCTATTAACCTTTTTTTTTTCTCCCTTCCTTTGTATAAAAACAAACGAATACAATAAAAATGGCTCATGCAATGTCAGTAGCCTCACGCCCTTCCTCCTCACTTAAGCAAATATCTGTGGTTGGACTTGTTTCCATGGTAGCAGTTTTACACTCACACATCTATTGGTTTTATTCTGTCATGTATATCGCTTACAATAAAATGTCACCAAACGGAAGGCCAACAAAAACGCGATGGCGATCATACCAGGGAAAGATCAAACACTCCACAAAAAGTGCCCACAAACAGAGAGAAAAGAGACTTTCAGTTGTCTCTCCAGTCATACCCGTCTCTACCGCTTTACTTTTAAAAAAATCAATACCCATATTAAAATCGCTAGAAACTTATCCATCAGCTAAAAAACAATCCTTTGATTTCCGCCAGTTTATTAAATCAGAGCGCAAAGTACCTAAGCGAATTCGTAGTACTGGACAAATGGGATGCTTTGATAGTAAACTTCAACCTCTTGTTGAAGTACCCACCATTGTCGTATCGTCTTCTGATGACGAAGTGTTTGCTAGTAAACACACTACTAAAATGGGTCGTAAAAGATCCAACAGTAAAAGGGACAAGGCATTGATATTACTTCGTTCAACATTCCAGCGCAATAATAGCAGCAAAGAAAATGTTACCTCCATGAGTTCGGACGAACAACAACAAAACCCTACGCCAGCTCCCAAAAAAAGAAGACGACGCAACACATTGCTTGGTATTACACGTAAATTCTCGGCCCGCAACAATAGTTCAAGCTCATTTTCCCAAAAAGAATCGAGACCCGAAGAAAGTCTTCCTTCTACACAGTCAGAGCCGATAGTGAAAAAAGAGTCTCGTAAATTATTTCGTAGTCTTCCATTATGGAAGAACAAAAAGTAAACTTTCTGGTAAAGGCCAACTTAGATAGATATAAAATACCAATTCCTTCATTTTTCGTAAAGTCATATTCCCTCCACACTCTTTTTATATCATAAAATTATGTTCAATCTTGTAAATATACCCAATCAATAAAACAAAAGTATATTGTATACACTCAATAGTACAAAGCTCATTTTAAAATATAGTTTTAGTAAAGAAAAAAATAATGAAAAAAAATAATCAAAACTATCGAGAAAGGTATCAATATCCTTTAATTATATAAGCGTCTTTTGTATTTCACAATCCTTTTTTCTTTATTAACCCATGCGAATGATACCGGCTTGCATCAATTTACGAACATTGGCAGCGATTTGAGGATTCTTCAAGTGCTCCTGAGCGGCCATAGGGTTTTCTTGCATTTGTTGAAGAATTTGTTGCATAACAGGATCAGAGAGAATACGCTAGTGAAAAAAAAGGGTTTAGGAACATCAAAATAAAAGGAAAATCAAAGTATTTGTTTTTTACCTGAATTTCAGGGTTCTGTTGAGCTCTCTTGAGAGTTTCCTCGGGTGACTCGTCAGAATTACCACTGGAACTCATAGGATTCATACCAGCATAAGCCTTCATTAATTGTTGTTGAATCTCACGAGCACACTTGTTATCCTTATCATGTTCACGAGCAAGGTTAAGGGCCTCAACTGCTTCTGAATATTCCTTCTTTACAAGATGAACAGCAGCCTTACGAATGTAACCACGAGGGAAGGTAGGATCGATTTCAATACACTTGTCGGCATCCTTATCAGCTTCATAGACAGCCATCAACTTCAAGTAACAGACAGCACGGTTGGAGTAAGGGCGGACATCCTGATCATTACGCTTGATGGATTCAGTGTATTTCTCAACAGCTTCAGGCCTATATCATAAATAGGTGAGAAAACAAGTTTTCTTCGGGTGGGAATTTTTTTATATTTATTTACCATTTTCCTTCCTTGAATAAGGCATTACCTTCATCACGAGCTTTGTCTGCAAGTTCAGGGTTATAATAGGCTTTCTTTTCTTGCTCCTTCTTGAGTTTTTCAGTATCACGAAGCTTGTCAAGAGTATCTTTTGTACGGTGTTCAGTCAAAGACTTACTATAGTACTTGATGGCATCATCCAATTTATCCAACTTGACATAAGCATTGCCAATACGTTGAAGGGCTCTATGTAATAATGTGTTAGTTGCATTCTATTCGATATCTTTTATTCCATCTCTCTCTCTCTCTCTCTCTCTCTCTCTCTCTCTTTTTGGTGCCTTAGTCCCCCTCCCTTTTTTATTATTCTTTATCATTATCAACTTTACCTAGCAATCAACTTGTAATCACATCTTAATTCACGACCACGTTCAATGGCGTCTTCACAAGTCTTGATACACTCTTCAAACTTCTCTTGTTCAAAGAGAACAGCTGTTTTAATAGTCAATGTTAGCTTACTTTCTCTTGGCGTTTCCATGGATATTATTTACCAGCTTTGTTAGTTAAGAAAGTGATATTTGTATCATCCAATTCATAAGCCTTGTTATAGTGGGTAAGGGCGGTTTCAAAGTCACGCTTCTTGTAGGCTTGATTACCGAGATCCTTTTCAGCCACGGCTTGAGTTTTGTTATCGTCAGACATTATTTATTTTATAAATAAAAGAAGAAGAAAAAAGAAAACACGTAAAGTTTTCGTGGATTTATATTTTTCAATGTCTTTTTTCTGGAACTCTCGATTTGTGACTGGCACAAACATTCACTCACACACACACACACGCACACACACGCACACTTTTGGTGTCGTTTTATCAAAATTTTTAAAATGCTTTTATTTCAAAAAGTAAAGTTTAATTTACAATTATTTAAGCCTGTTCCTCCTATTTACAATACAATAAATAAACCATTTTATAAACAAAACCCAATTATTTATGAAAAAATCTTACCTTTTGGAAGACATAAGTCAAGTGACACTTGCCACAGTATTGACGATCCTTGTGCTTGGCCATGAAGACACCGGCACCACAAGTGGCGCTTGGGCACTCACGACGGAGACGGGTGATCTTACCAGATTCATCGACCTTGTAGAACTTGAGGATAGCCATCTTGACCTTGGTGCGCTTGTGCTTGATCTTCTTGGGGGTAGTGTAAGTCTTCTTCTTTCTCTTCTTACCACCACCGAGGAGCTCGGCGTTCAAGGTCAAGGTGTTGTTGTCACAGATACCATAGGCAGCGAGTTCACCAGCAACGAGGGGCTTACCAGCAAAGGAGAGACACTGGAATTCAGCATCAATACCTGCGTTGTTTTAATACATCAAATTTAACAATCATCATCCAAATAATATGGCGTTGACATCTCGACAAAAAACAAAAACCATAAACTTACCCTCACGGGCGGCAATCATAGCCTTAACGCTGTCAACAGAAGTGGCAGAGGTAACGTCAAAGGTAAGAGTGTTACCGGCAAGAGAGTTTACAAAAACCTGCATGTCGAATGTGAAAGAGGAGGAGCAAAAATTTGGCGACTTGAAACTTGTTGATATTTTTCACAAAAAATTTGCAATAACGTTATGTGATTGGCCATGTTGTATTGTGGCTTGGAAATTGACATTGACAAAAGGCATAAAGTAAAAAAATAAATTTAATTAAGTCAATACGTCGTGGGGAATAGGCACGCTCCAATGATCCAGTACAAAGAGGCTTAGGCGATGCTCAGAAGACCTAAATGATGATTTGTGGAGTAGAAGTGGCTATATAACCACTAATATCACAATTTTTAGATAAAGTAAGTCTAGTTGAAATAGAGTTACTCTCTTAGATTAAAGTACACCGAATTTTTAAAAAGCGTAGGTGTTAAATTAGAGTCCTTGTTCTTTTTTTATGTATTTAAAGAGACATATTTTCACTGGTGGCTACAAAATGCTGTTTATATAAGGCCGTTTTCGATCAACTAAAACATAAACTTGTTTAATTTGGAATAATGTTGATTTTTATAAAAACAGGGACAGGTATCATGAATATAAGAGCTATTAGAAAGTATATAAAAGTGGTATCAGCGAGTTAGATAGCATAATGATAAAATGCTTTTTTTTTTTGTCTAAATTACACTGAAGATGAATCACTTTTGAAAATTTATACGACATAAAGACATACGTTCCTACTATTCCGCCAAAGATCTGCTTTTGTTTAACATTGCTCATTGGAATAGAGGGTAAACTGTCGAGTTTGCTCTTGATACTTTTTGCTAACAATAATATCTAAAATTTAACAGTCATTGTATTATGCATCAATAAAGTAAAAAGAAAATTGCTTTATTTACAAACTCACGTTTAAGGATGCTGTTAGGGATTAAAGCAAAAATAAATTCACTAATTTGCTTTACAGTTCAAAAAATATGTGTTGTCCAAGAAGTAGGATAAAAAAATTACTAGATGCTCTATATATACCACTGATGTGTCCTTTGTTTGATTGATACTAGCGCTGCAGCTTTTATTGCTAATTCGATAATGAATTAAATCTATTGGTTACAGTAGTATGTTGTGCTGTATTTTAGGTTATATGAAATAATGGAATATTATATGACGTGGCATCTATCTCATATAGTATGGTGGACCGATATAAAACTGAATATACTCGGTAATATTATTGTGTATATACATATATTATTTGATCCAGAAAATCACATAATGCAGATGACTGTTAGGTACTATCCGCCGTACTTTCACTATTCTACATTAGTAAGAAGTGAATAGAACAATATGAAAAATAGAGTATACTTTTAGAATTAAGTCTTGCATAAGCTTGACTATCTTATGTGAGAGTTCAGAACCACTTGATATATAAGCATCACATTTGATTAGATTGTAAAATTATCTAATAATCATTAGAAAATGAACTGATAATAGAATTGGAGCATGTTCGTGTTTTAATTCAAAAACAATGTTATCCATAATATATAGATTACTGGATACATTTGGTAATAAATTTAAATAATGATCTTATCTAACTTATTGATACATGGTTCTTAGGATAATATAATTTTAACGCGAATGTATAGTATTTAATATAAAATATGAGGTCAGAATACATATTCACTTTTGTAGAAATCGTAAATATCGAAGCTGCCTCTCACATAAATTATGGTTTAAAAGATAAATTATAATTAACTATCCCATAATGACGGTAGATGAGACATTGTGCTGACGCCGCATTGATCTAATAATAGTCTCGCCCAAATAAATCAAATGATCTGTGGTGAAATACCACATACACTGGAAAAAATAGTTTTCTTTCCAAGCATTTTGCCTTGGAAAGAATTTGGAGTTGATCCAAAAATGGGTAATAGCTATTTAAAAACCAGAATGGTCTTTTGAACTGCGATAAAGGCAGAGATTTCTTTTTAAAGTCAATACACTGACTAGAAGCAGATATTTAATCAATCTTTGGTCATGAAAACAAAAAAAAAATAACATAATGAAATCGTACTTTTAATCAACTCACATATAGCAGGTTCATATAGGCATAACAATAATAATAAAGAAAAAAAAAAAAGAACCTCTATATTTTTAAACACACTAAATAAAATGTACAAAAGTAGCACTTTTCTTATTTACATTTCCTGTACACAATTGTTTTCACAAAGTAGTGTTGTTATGGTAAAAACAGCGTTTAAATTCACGGAGTTTTCTACAACAAGATTAAATATAGAAATATAAAAATCAAAATTAATGAGGTAATATGAAAAGTGTAGTCATTTCTAAAAATATTAATCATATCGTAAAGAATAAAAACACATAGTAGAAATTCTGCCAAAAGTAAATAATGACTCACTTGTTAGTTTATTTATTTATAGCTAACATCGAGAACACGGTAGTTGGTGATCTTTAACTTCCTCAAGTTACCGCGGAGCTCGGAAATCGGCATACGGCGACGACAAGGAAGGTATACCATCTGGAACCCACTTTCTCCAGAAGGCTCAGAGAAGACGCGAGCAGCAGCCTTGCGCTGGTTGGAAGTCACTCGACGACGGCGAACAGGTTGGCTGGCATTAGCTGCGGCCTTAGCAGCATAGGTCTCCTGACTACTTCCTAATGCTGGGAAATCTTGTTCGGATGCTGCACTCATTACCAATTCCTTACCATTACTGGCGTCCTTATTCTGATCCTTATTCTTGTTCTTATCCATCATATACTTACCCCCATTATATGCATGGATGGATGCACCAGAACCTAAAAACTTACTCTTCAAAGCGTCCCGTCCAGCTGTTACCTGTGCCAACAATACCTTTGTCTTGTTGAGCTCGTCTAACAGTTGCTGCATAGCTCGGTTTGATTCTTCCAATTCAAACAGGCGGTTGTTTTGCTCATCCAAGCGTTTTTGGAAAGCAAGTGCCCAAGCTGGTGTTTTTGCCGTTGGTGTGAAATCAAATCTAGAAGAGAGCAGTTGATTTGGTGCATTAGTGGAGTCAGCAGCCATCGAAATAGAGCGTGTGTATTCCATTTCACTTGTGGAGTAATCATGCCGGATATCCATACGAGGTCTAACAAGATTCTCAGAGGTGATAATTAAATCAATGATACTCTGATAAGGAAGACCTTGCCTTGTCAACTTACTGGGATCACAATAAGTGGGGATGCCCTTAGCCAGTTCTGCGTTCCAGCACCGAAGACCGCTTTCGCGCAACCAATCGTCCAGGAGAGGACCATGAGAGTTATCGCGAGAATCACCGAGTAGAGCAGCATAACGAGCGTTGAAATCCCCACAGATCATAGTGTTCAGTTGAGACGGATACTCATTGATGGATAAGGAGCGTAAGAGTGCAAATGCTTCACTGTCTAGCATTGAAGGAGGGAGGTAGACACAGTAAATCAAGAGTGAAGAGACTTGGCAGGAGAGGATGTAAGGAGAGGAAGAAGGAACGATATTGACTGGGTTGGGGAATTCAGGATTGATCAAAAGACTAAGACCATTCTGACCCCGAACTTGTCGATATCCATACCGATTAGTAAAGACCAAAGGAGTGGCATAGGTGTGTTGTTGTGACCACGAAGTAGGAAGGCGGAGAGGAGAAAGTAGCCACGTTTCGGTTATGAAGATGAGGGAGGAGGAACCTAGAGCATTGGTTACAGTGGAGATGCTATTGCGCTCTAGACCATTAGCATTCCATACAGTTATAGTAAGCTCTCTATTCATCAGCTCGGCCAGGTTCAGCACCGGTAGGAGAGGAAGGAGAAACACTATCAGCACGGAAAGCATCAGCAGCCTCAGGAGAGCGATCACTCATCTCAGCATCACCAGCCTCACGGGGAGGAGCCAAAGGATCACCAGTCTGCATTCGTTGGAGGGTCTCACCCTCAATCCAACCAAGGTGTACAAAGTGACGAGCAACAGCGTATCTGGCGGGAATCCTGATGTGATCAAGAGCTACCAGACAGCGAACACGATGCAACTTGGTGGCTTGCTCCCTACGTTCCAGATCGGTCTTCTCAGTCCACTTAGGATCCTTCAGAACCTTATCATCCAACGGATCAAAGTTCTCTATTGGCTTCACGCCGGCAGCATCGAAACGCTCAAGGAGTTCCTTGGCATACTCCTTATGTACCAAGAGCGCGACGACCTTATTAGCTGGGTAGCTAACATCGAGAACACGGTGGTTGGTGATCTTCAGCTTACGCAAGTTACCCCTCAACTCGGAAATGCGCATTCTTCGACGGCAAGGCAAGTACACAGTGGTGAACCCACTCTCTCCAGTTGGTTCAGCAAAAACCCTAGCAGCAGCATGGTGTTGTCCAGAGGTGACCTTACGTCGACGGTGTTGTGCCGGTTTATCCACGCTCTGAGCAATCTTCTCAGCCATAGTCAAAGTCACTTCCCTAACCGAAGTGTTCTGCCCGATTTCCTTCTGTCCTGTGCCATCACTACCCAAAACTGGGAAATCCAAGTCATTTACCCGATTATTGCCCATTTCCAAAATATGATCCTGACTCTGGCTCTGATCCCTTGATTGGGCATGGATTGAAGCTCCTGTTCCTTCATACTTACGCTTAAGAGCATCACGCTCAGCCATAACCACTGCCAAATTATCTTTGGTTTGTTCTAATTCAGCCTTAACTTTATTAAACTCTTCCATTAATTGGTGTATGCCTTTTGTTGATTTCTCCAATTCTTTTACACGCGCTTCCTGCTGATCAAAGCGTACCATGAAAGCTTTTGCCCATGCTAGAGTATCAATGGTTGGTGTAAAATCCAAATAAAAAACAAATGGTTGATTTGGTGAAGCAATGGGTCCAATTTCCTGCGAAATAGGCTGATTAGGGTCCATTGTAACTGATAATTTTTTGGGGGTTGAATTCAAATTATTATTATTTAATTCAGAAAAAGCTGGTTTTGGAGGTTCTGAAGTCGCAACACGTTTTCTCAAAGCCGGACAGTTATTTTCAGAATCCCCTGATTTAGGACTATAATCTGGTAAAGTTTCAGACGATTTGGTTAAGATCTCGTTCGTAGATGGCAAAATCACTGACAATTCTTTTATTTTTGTACTGTTTTCAGCGAAATGAGGTTTGAATCGGTGCTAATCTCAACAGAATTTGCTGAAAGTAGTTCCAAAAGGTTGGTTTGAGGTTGGGTAATTTGGTTTTGTTGTGTTATAATGGTGTTTTTATAATAAAAGTGGCTATACACTGTTTTTTTTTTAAATAAACGAAGTTTAAAATTAAAAAAGTGATGAATAGCAAAGAAAGAGTGTCGTGTGTTATTTGTGATTTGTGTTGAACTTCGTTAAAACTTCAATTAGGTATGAAATGGTAACGATGTAATTTTGGAGACTGTAGAGAGAAAATTAAGTTATAAACACAAGGGAGTCAGTATATCACACTAGATTTTGAGTTCAGGAACACTAATGGAAGACGTTCAATACTAACTTGGAACTCTGATAAGTAAAGAGAAGAAACGGTTTGGTAAGCTTGAGTAGTAAGACCAATTAACCTTCTGTTAAGTAACGGTAGCCAATCAAAAATAAATAATCCAGTTAAGAGAGTTCCAATCAAAGAAATAATAAAGGATTTAATTAAAGTGCTTTATTAATAAATGAGTTTATCAATTATAAGTTGTTCGAAGTCTGATGAGTAGAATTAATTTGATATGTGAATTATAAGATGAATTCCTTGATATATGAATTATTGTTCTTTTTTTGTTGTTCTTATGGAAAGGCAATCTTATTTATACCCTTTTTAATAGAGTCAATTCATTTGTATTAATAATCGGTGGGGTTGATGATTAATCCATAATTCAGGAAGGCCATGAGATGCATGTAGATAATATACCAAGTGACCAAG
>MU622356.1:132211-143212 GCA_025399235.1 Backusella circina FSU 941 | reverse complement strand
AACCTGGGTTCCATCTTCGTTAATGTCAATGATGGGAACACCACCTTCTCTCACTTCGAGTGAGTTCTGGGGACGAAAACGACACACTACTTTGATGTTGTTTCCTGACATTTTATCGTAACTAGTTTCCCTTTTCTTTTATAAAATAGTTTCAACAAAAAGTGCAAAAAAAAAAAAAGAAGAAAGTGAAAAAAAAAGGGGTGGCGAGTTAGAGAGAAGGCAGCGAGGAGCTTAAATATCAAGTGCGTACAATCCAAATTAAACTCAGGTTTAATTTTTGAATCGACCAAAGAGTTGATGCAATCCATCATGTGAGCTTGTTGAAAGGGAATAACAAATGACTATTTTGTTAAATGTCATTATCTCTTTTTTCTCCGTTCTAACTTGCATCCCCTTATTCACTGCTGCTGCTTCTGCTGCTGCAGTTATACTGACATGACAATAGAGTAACTGATCCAGCTACTTTACTAGACTTACTAAAGGTAGACAGTAAGTGTCTGTTATCTTGTTTTCTTTCAGGGGGGACTCTGATCCACGTCTTTTATGTTTTCACATGAACAGGCACTGTTGCAGTTGAACTCTAAAAGAGTCTTGTGGCCACATTTACTATACTATTGAGTTTTGATACAGTAAGGTCTTTATAAGCACCTCTTTTATATGTTAGTATTCATCAGATGGTTTATTACGTTGATATCAGCACAGACATTTCAAAACACCACTAAACAGACAAACCTGTCAGTTATCATATCCTTTTTTTTTTTAATAATATAGCAAGGAGTTGTTATCATAAATAAAAATAGCAACATATTTTGTAAAATAATAAGAGAGATCGTTACCAAGGAATGGTCATAATATATGAAAAGAACACTTATCTAAATACAACAACATTATTTGCATATTCGATATACACAATCCCAATACATGGTTTTGTCATATATTCTACATGACAACCTAAAGGTGGCACAGACGTAATAACAAAAATATAAGAAAAATAAATATGAAAATGATATAAATGGATTAACCTTAAAAGGGTTTTGTCATTCTTCACCATCTTTTAATCGACTGTTGTATAAACAACCCCTTTACTCCTGTCAATGTAGAAAAAAGAATCCACTCTCAAATCTACATATATTATATATATTCCAAATCATAATTTGCTCTTTTCTTCTCTCTTTTTTACTACATTCTAAACAACAAATGACAACATATCATCCACACTCGTATTATCATCACTATAATGCAGCGCATGAACAGCAAAACAGATATAGCGTACCCACTTACGAGTCTCGTGAATACTATCCAAAATCACTCAACATCAACAAACCACTACCTTATAAACATAAAACTACACGCTGTGACTCTCTATGTTGCTGCGGATGCTTTAGATGCTGTCCAAAACCATGTAGATGGTTGACGTGCACCTTGTTTTTACTTGTCATTGGATTCATTGCGAGTGCTGCTGTCCTCATTGCCCTTTTTAAGAAGCCGTCGGTTACGTTTACTGAAATGCGGGGTGTGCCGAGTTTTAATTTAAAAGGATCGAATGCGACAGTGGGCTTTGAATTAGGATTTACAGTAGATAATCCCAATTTTGAGAGCATGACGTTTAAATCGATTGATTCAGTAGTAAGTTAGTTATACATATATATAAACAGAACACACATGCATCTCCTTTTCTTTAATTCAGTATTTCGTAGATCTATTATGATGATAATAGTAAAGCCATCGGCCATGGTCACTTAGAAGATATTTCCATCTTGCCAAATGCCATCACCAATATCACATACCCCATCACGCTTTCTATTAATGTATTAAAACCTGGAGAAAAAAAAATGTTTACCAAATTGGTGACACAGTGTATGAGAAAGTCTCAAAATATTAAACTAAGATATGAAATCATGGCGACGGCAAGCATTCTTGGTGTTGGATTACCTATACCTTACCATAGTCATGTCTCATTTCAATGCCCTACCACTGTTAGTGTACACATGTCCATCAAAATTTTAAAAGTGACTAACCCTTTTTTTTGTCTTTTGTAGAATCAATCATCGTCATTATTAAACGAATTAAACTCTATAATGAACTCGCCCAAGGTAACATCAGCACTGCCAAAGGTGTTTTCTGCATTGCCCACTGCTGTTATTGACAACCTGCCTTCAGGTATTGATTTAAATTCCATTTTATCTGGCCTCGCTCCTACTGCGAGTGCCTCGATTTAATTGTTTATTGTATATTTATGAAACGTTCATGTTTCTTCAAATCTAGTAATTTATTTAATTTTAATTTTACTAAAATATCATATTTAATATTTCTGCATCGTATTCATAAAACAAAACAAAAAAAATCTGCATCATCATTTGTCCATTTTTTATTTTCCCATAAAGTACAACGCATGATATGATAGGAAAAGGTTTTAGAAACTATTTCAAGGGTTCTTTCCTTCTATTTGTATGCGATCATATGCATATATATCTATTTTGAATATTCTTTTCATACAAATGTTCTCCAAAATAGCACTAAAACGATACTATAATAAACCCACCATGCTGTCAAAACCCAAACCCCTCTCCATATGGATTCTGCCCAAGCTTCTTCTCGCCACTCACAAAAACTCGCGACGCCTGATGTGGGCCGCCGCTGGAGGACTCACTCTGTGGAGCACCATGGCAGGCCCCGTTACCATGGTGACGGTAGGCAGCATCGCCTCTCTTCTCTCCTGGCGAATATTTAAGAACAATACAACGCAATGGTTGGATTTTAGTATCATCTTACCTAACATCTACAATGATATTCATTTGGAGACCATTCATTTATTGAAAAAGGAAAAAAAGCTAGGAAAACTGGTATGGGGGAAAGTGAATCAATCAAATCTGAAATGTTGTTTGGATGGTATCCAGCAGGCCACCATTCTTTTTTCTGTTTATGAACCCAAAGGTCATTTTGTGTGTCATGTAAGATCATTCGCTCATATACACCCGGATGGAAGCATAAAAATAACTAGAGTTGTATTGAGATCTGCTCGAGGTTGTAAAGAAGTCATATCGAAATAGAAAAGCGTTTTACATATGTTTAAATTCCGAGAATGTTTTCTTTCTAAACATCTAGAAAAAAACACATGACAGAAAAAACGTGGAGATTTTCCAAGACAAGCTGGGGAATTATGTACTTTTCAAAAATGTATACAGTAGCACCATTTCATTAAACACATGTAATGAAAACGAAGAGCCACGTTTTTTTAAAAGCAATCTCGACGTTCCACGGCATGTTTTACAACTTGTTTTTTCGGAGTACAATCAATATAGACAATTCCTTTTTGATTTTATTTATTTTATTTCGTTATTATTAAAAAAGAAAAAATAATAAAATTAGCAATATACAAAATAGATTTGAACATGGACAATGAAAAGTTTAAATAGCGTGAAAGTGGGGGGGAAGGAAAATAAATGCGAAAAAATGAGGGATGGGATGTGCGACGTTTTTTTTCTGTTGTTTTTTTTATGGGGATTAGATATTTTTACACTTCGGATATTGAACAAACCCCCCAAGAAAAAAAAAAAAAAAGAAAAAAAAAAACGTTAAAGAAAAAAGGAAATTTCCGTCACAATCATTTGGGGTGTTGAAATGAAAATAGAATGCATTAAATTAGAATAACCAAGGTTTGAAAAGGCTTTTACAGAGGGAGGCCTCATGTTCCTGTTGCTGAGGTATCTGGAAATGAGAGAAATTAGGTAGTGTCACATAGTCACGAAGGGGACAGCGCGCAGCTTTCTTCTCCTCCTCCAGAGGCGACTCCAAATCAAACAAGAGTTCATGAGGAAGTAGGCTCTCCGCATTAGAAGGAAGTAAAGAGTCCTCTGGGTCGAATAGAGAAGTGTTTGCAAATTGGTTCATCAAGCCCTGATCGAGTGGGTTGAGTCTAGTGTGATTAAACCAGTTTGGAGGAAGTACATTTTGGTCTTTGACCGAGAAGATGGAGGACTCTTCCTCCTCCTCTTCCTCTTCTGTTACCACAGATGATGTCTCAGAGAACTCCTCCTTATCACCAGGAAGATCATAATGTCTAAAAGTACAGCGTGCGCCATAAGGACAAGACCCCGTCTTATGAAATGTACGACACTTCTGAGTTTTGTACTTGGGATGACGGTCAACCTGACGTAAATCCTTGGATCCATGAGCATATTGACACTTGATACCGTATCTGCAGTGACCTGTCTCTTCCCAATTACGACACAATTCGGTCTTGTACAGATTCTTTGGTTTCTTGTCGGATTCATTGTTGTCTTTTGCAATAACATGTGCCTTTTTTGATTTGGTTGATTTCTTTGTATTCTTGGAGTATTCACTTTCGGAGTCGGATTCTTCTTTCTTTAAAGGCACTATAACATTTTTATTAGAAAAAACTATTGTTGTTGTTGGTTTTTTTTTGAGACGGAACTTTAAAAAAGGCCGTTTTTTTTTTTGTTATTATGATGAACTCTCCCACAAAAACTTACATTTAGCGGTATCGTTTAAGCGTTGCTTGTTTATTCTACGACCAATGACAAATTTCTTGTGCGAGCTAGATGAATCGCTGTCTTCCTCTGGGCTGCTGCCAAATGAAGAGGATCTGGTGAATAATGATTTGTTATTGCTAGACATGTCCAAGTATGAATCAAATAAACGTTCGTCAATTTCGTCATAACGTCCCAATGTACTGCGAGGAGAGCTGGAGATAATGTGTGGAGTCATATTGATTATATAATAATAAAATAGAGATGCTGATATATATATTAAGTTACTAATAAAAATATAAATATATTTATAAAAAGAATAATTAAGGGAATAAAATAGAAGTGAAAGAAAGAAAGAAAGAAGAAAAAAAGAGAAAGGGTTCCTGTCAATTCGACACTTTTATATTGTGACTGACAAATCGGGTCACTCCACTTTTTATGCTCTTCGGGTGCTTTTGCTGGCCGAGATGTTCTGTTTTTGGATAGATAAACACTACTCCGCTATAAACCTGATTTGGCAGTGGGTCGGCCACATTGTGCGGGTCTCACTTACACTGTGGTGTGATCAACTTCCTTGAATAGGTCTCACTGTGTCTAAATAAATGATTGGCTAACATGAATTGACTGATCGTACCACAAATCCACCATGATATGAATTCTATAATTGTATTGAAGTATGGCTAATCGATATAATCATATTTGTATAGAAAAAAAAATTTTTTTTTTTCTTCTCTCTTTCATGAACAATCAAGTTTCATCGGAGTAGATATGAATCGACGCTACTTTAGCAGATTGTTGGGAATATGCTCCAGGAACAACAACACACTGATCAAAAGTGACTTACAAGCTAGTTTTGGAATGGGAATGACTTGATTGATAGAAATTGAAATCCATCCAAAGTTTATAGTCACCAAAGAGACTACAATCCACCGAATTACTGAACTATTTAGAATCACGTTAAGCTCGCCTTTTCTGCAGTCACATTACCATTTATATTTAAGGGCTCGAGGAATAACAAAATAAATTTGTGTCGAAAGAAAACAGCTAAAATCGAAATACACCAACTTGCTGTACATAACTATGTTTTGTGCCTGTCACACAATTGACACTATAAAAAAAATGACGTAATAGTCTCTTCGTTTTTGATTTTTTGGAGGGATTACATCTTTCTGGTTTCCATGACAACATAAGCTGGGGTTCTCTCCATCAGAATGGATTTAGCCGAAGTGAAGTGAATGACATGATTTTCGGATTTCTTACTTGTAAATTCGAAACATGGATATAAAGAACATGATAGGATGATAATTCCCCCATATTTTCTTTTATTTTCTTTTTATTTTCTTGATTTAAACCAATTTACGCTGAACGATCAACAGAGCGGAATTATATTATTACTATTATCATTAATAATCTCGAGATTTCACTTGATTATGTTTCTTATTGTTCAGCATCAAAATTATAGATCATCCGGAACCTGAACTTGATTTGATAATGAGGATGATGATCATTTTAAATGCTATTTGGGTGTTATCCACTTCTTTTGTATAAGATCTATAGCTTAAAATGAAAGAAATTCCTAATTTCCAAGCAATTCTCTTCAGCTCTTGGAACATTCGAATTCTTATCAGATTTTTTTTTAAAAAAAAAAAAGATGTTTGCTTACTAAACGTAGTTTTTGTTGCTGTTTTCTCTTGCAATAAAACAAGTACTACATTCACTTTTATATAATCTCTTCTAAAATAGATATTCTCATTATATTTATATATTTTACATCTATTTCACTTAATTAAATTGCAATTAGTCATTAAGGGTTCTGGAACCTTATTTATGAGGCACAGCAATTTAAAGTTTTTAGTAAATAAAAATAAAAGCACTGCGGCGCTCTTATTCAAGTTAAAAAAATAACAAGCCACAATAAAACGTCACTTGGTTCGGGCATTCGTAAAAAAAAAGTAAAAATGAAAAAATAACGAGTTTTCGTGTATCAAACCCAACAATATGCTATTTGAAAAACCCAAACATCATAAAGTAAGCGAATTTCAAGCCGTTGTCTTCGCTGGTTATGGAAGCAGTAATAGGTAGATAACGATAATAGCCCTTTTACTCGAGATTACTATTATTCACACTCTTATTAGACTCTATCCCATCTCAGAAGAAGATAGTTTACCAAAGGCACTATTGCCAGTTGGAAATAAGCCCATTATTTCATATACTTTAGAATGGCTGGAAAAAGCCGGTATTCATGGTAAGACATGACCAATTTTTTTTTTTTTTGGAGGGGAAAGAAAATAAAATAAAAGGAGGAAACAAACCTAGAAAGCGACGTGTATACTTAAGACAATATGATTACCATAGACGTCATTGTTGTCATTCAATCTACTGGAAATGCAATCAAGAAGTTATCAGCCTATCTCGCTCAAGGATATACTGGAAGTGTTCATTGCACCGTTGTGGGAGTGGAAGAAGATTATGAAACAGCAGAAGCACTTCGTTCTATTAAAGATAAAATTGATGTAAGGGTTATTTTGTAATGAGAGAATAGATTGGATATATTTACTGAGGCACTCTCTATATAAATAGAGAGATTTCATTGTTCTTCCTTGTGATCTGATCACTGAATTGAATCCTCGCGATATTCTTGATGCTCACCGCTTGCATGATCCTACATTTACTGCCTTATTTTATGAACCTAACTCGGCCGAGGGTACTAAGGATGATGGTAATTTATTATATAAGCAACACGGATGGATCTCATTTACTTATTATACAATTAGACCTTTTACCTTATGTTGGTATTGATGCTACCAAAAACGCTTTGGTTTATAAAGCGGATAGATCAGAAGATGAGGATTTCTCTATGCGCATGTCACTCTTAAATAAGTAAAGTAAAAAAAAAAGAGAGAAACGAAAGTATCAAACCAAGATTCATATATTTATCCACTTTTTTTTTGTTGTAGATTCCCTCGCGTTCGAGTATATACAAACTTACAGGATGCTCATTTGTTCATATTTAAGCGTTGGGTGTTGGATGTACTTGAAGATAAGGAGAGTATCACTAGTATTTCCAAGGATTTGATACCAATGCTGATCAAGTGTCAATATCAAAAGAAATTGGTTGAAAGAGAGGGGATTGATAAATGTAAATAGAAAAAAAAGAAAAGAGAAAGATTTATATATAATATTCAATTATTTTTTCCCTTCTGTAATAGATGCGGCTAATTTCGATAATTTACTCGCGACTGCACTTAGCCTCTCCACTACACAATCATCCGAAGCAGCAGCATCATCAAAAACAGGTAAGATTTCTCGTGTTTTCAACGGTCCTGTCACCTCGTATGTGTATGTGTGTCGTGATGGTTTCTCTGGTCGTGGTAACACCTTGTCTAGCTATGGTGAATTGAATCGTTATGTAAGTTGTCTATATGTAGGATTATATGTAATTTACTTATATGTCCCCCCTTAGGTTACAAAGCAAGGTGCATCTATTACCCGTGTACCCTCTAGTGCAGAGGTCGCACCCAAGACACAAGTGGGTAATGACTCCGTTATCGGTGAATCAACAAAGATCGATGAAAAATCATCCGTCAAGAAGTCAAGCGTTGGTAATCACTGTGTGATTGGAAAGAATGTCAAGATTATCAATTCAGTAATTATGGATCACGTGGTGATTGGAGACAAGTAATGACTTTTGGGCTATAGGAGAGGATATGTAGATTGATTTCTTTTTTTTGTTCTATTTAGTGCCAAGATTGAAGGATGTATCATTTGTAACGATGCAAAGATTCTTGAAAAGGTTATGATGAAGGATTGTGAGGTAGCAGGTGGTTTTGTAGTAAAGAAAGAGAGTAAGTAAAATGTGTGATGTGTGTGTGTTTGTAAGTGTGTTATTAATCATCGCCATCTCCTCTAGGTCAGTTGAAGGGAGAAAAGTTAGTGTCCTTCAGAGAGGCTATTTAAAGTTAACTAAAGAATAACCCTGTATTTGGGATGCATATATAAAAAGCATTAATAAAGCAAAAAGATATGATATTTACCTTAAATAATTCAAAATCTATATAAAAAGTAATACCTCCTTTCTCCCCGGTCCCCTAAAAAAATATTTCGTCCTTTTGGTGCACAAACAGACCAGTGTAACATTATTTTTTTACTGTTTTATGAGGCGAGCTTTAGTTGATCTCTTTCTTTTTCTTTATTCTTTTCCTTCTTTTTTATTATTTATAAAGCCTTCCTCATTAGCATATCCTTCCTTTTACTTATCCCTCTCCGATACTTCTTCTTTTATTCCTTTTAATATCTAATAATTCCAAAAATGTCCGTATTTGAAAACAGCTCAACCGCATCATCTTCATCTTCCTCGTCTTCTACTTTGAGTAAGTTGCTTGTCTAATTTTTTTAAAAAAAAAAAGGTGTATAGATATTCATCGCAATCTAGATTTAAGGCTCGAGCACTTTAGAACTCAACACGAGCTTGCCCGTAATTTCTATGACGATTATGAATTTTGTCCACTTCGCTCAATAGAAGAGGTAAAAAACAGTTGCTTACCATGTCACAAAAATATGACTAACTATTATATATATATAAATATATATTATAAAAAAAAAAGGCGACCGAACATCGGGACCGAATTCAGCAACGCACCTCCCCGTACCAATCCCCAAATCATTCTCCTCCAACCAAGTATACAACTGTAAAGGCACCGCAGCAAACGAGGGCGATTCCCATCATCAATCCAACCAACATGACCCCTGTGTCTGTACCTCAATCTTCTGCTTACTATTCATCACGACAAAGTTCTCCTCCTCCTCCTATGAATAGCTGGGCCGCACATGTAAAAACGAGCTATAATGCATGTCACGATGTATCTGATATTATGCCATTTACACGTACGACTGCTCGACCTGTTCTTCAACAGACAATACCTCCTGGTTTTTACAACATCGCTGTGCGTTGAAGGAAGAGGAATATCTATTATACATAACAGATCTTATAGATCTCAAATATTTTTATCCTCGTATATATATCTATCTATCTATATATTATTTTTTGTAAATCAATCCACTTATAAAACCAAAAAAAAAAATACCCAAATTTTGACCTGGCGTTTTGGCGTCAGTTTAATTTATTTTCGGCGAATAGTGGGTTTTTAGAAACCAGCGCAAATACTTCAACTCAAGCATTATCTAAAAAAAGAATATTTCCATGGCAAAAAGATGATCATAAAGTGCATTGAGGAGGAGGCTTTAACGGGTATAAGTTCTTTCCTTTATTACTTGAATGAGTTGCTGATTAATCAGATGGAAAATATATTGTAACCGTGCTTAAAAGATTGTGTTACTAGCAAAAATAAAAAGATAAAATAGAGGTGCCAAGTGCATTTGATGATTGGCTAGGAAATGATATAATATAATTTATTTGCTATTGAGTGATATACATTTTCCTGGGTCTCACCTTTATTCATAATATATTATAAAGTTATTGATTTTTATTAAACTCGTTATTGTTTTGAGTGACTTGAGATGTATTCATATCAGGATTGATCTTGGCACAAGCACAGACTGCCTTTTATGTTATTTGAACTCAAGCCCAGTGTTGCGCATTTAAGAGTGAGGAAGCTAAAATTAATTTTTTGAAATTCCAATTAAGAAATAAGGTTTTTTTTATTGTTGGGCAGTAAACTTAAACGGAAATGAGCATGAGTTAGTCCACAAATTGGCTCGCTTAGAGACTTGTGGTAAAGTTGACAATTATATAATTTTACTAGTGAGAACTCCGTAAAATAAAAAGAGTTTAATAGCACTGTGTTCTTGAGTAACATAATAGCAAAAACCTACGTACTTGTCCAGACAAACAGAAAACTAAGTGCAAACAACTGTTTATTTCTATAAAGTAAAATTTTATTTGTAATAAAAATCATGTACCACCTAAGTCTCTAAGCGAGCCAATTTGTGGACTAACTCATGCTCATTTCCGTTTAAGTTTGCAAACCCCTACCTGGCATTTTGGTGAGTGGCAACTCGGTCGTTTTCGGCTTATGAGAAAGCAATCAAGAATCGACATTCAAATATATCATATCAGGTAAGTCAGAGAACAAATGTTTTATTTATTCTGGGTTAGCCTAACTTAATCAGGGAGAAACTGACGATGAATACTTAATACAGCAAAAATAATACGGTTGTCACTTTGACTAACTCCCCGTAGAACATCTACCACAGGTTTGAGGACTTAGATGGAGAAGGTATCAGTTAAGGCATAGTACCCTCGATCAAAAACAAGAATTAAAAGTCTGTGGTAACGGTAATCCTTTAAAGAGGTCCATCGTAATGTTTGTCATCTCATTTATATAGTTCCTAAGGTATAATGTAGTTTAGCCTATAGTTTTCTTGTTATTACTTACTTTTATTATAATTTTTTCCGTCAGAGTTCCACTTTATTTATATTGAAAACTAGGTAATGATGTAATGGTTTCTAAAAGAAGCAACTAAAGTACTTGTAGAATGACTCGTTTGAAAA
>MU622356.1:90684-131514 GCA_025399235.1 Backusella circina FSU 941 | reverse complement strand
TTATTCGATGTTGAATTTTACCTACTAGTTTAAGTTAAACTTAAACCAATCCTAGCCGCTATCATTAATGCGTATTAAGTAAATGTCACGACAAAGACCTAAAACACCAATTATATGTTTATAGAATATCCTTAAAAGTAAAAAGCTACACACTAGCTCTTGCACTATTAGTTCTACTATATAAGTTCATGAAGAGAATTATAGTAATAGTAATTAAACTAGTTTATTCTTCTATATAATAATATTTCTCGATAAGAAGAAAAAAAATAAATACATTAATATAGACACCTAACTCTTAGATGTCTTTTTCTAAAATTCGTTCAATAGTAACATTAATAAAGCCTTTCTTAATTGTCAAGTCAACCCCAAATAGATTTGATAACTGATCCCGTACTATATTAAAATGAAAAAAAGGAAAAGAAAAAAAATATGAGTATATATGTATATAAGTCTAGTAATTGATCTAAAAAATATACATTACCTTGCTTCTTAGTTAGTGTCATTAAATTAGAGTTTTGAAGTATCACTCTAATCTCTCGCTCAATTTCATCATCCTCAGGCAATAGTGCTGTTTTTCCCTCTTGCTGTCGTTCTTCTGAGAACTTGGGTCGAAGTACCGACGACAAATCTACAGAGAATTGGCCAATTGGTTCATCATCAGATAAGCCGGTAATAAGAGGAGGAATTTGTATCTGGCGTTGTGTATTATGTGAACTGTTGCTGGTACGACTTCTAATAGTTCTATTATCATACGCCTGATCATACTGGCGTCTTGATAGAGATGAATAAACCGATTTTGATTGTGACTCGTAGGAGTAAGATGACGATTTCGTCATTTCTGATCGTAATGTTTTTGTCTCCCACATTTCCTGTTCATATTGAGCAAATTTCTTCAAGGGTATCATCTTTTCATCGAATTTCTCGTCATCTGTTACAATAATCTGTTTCTTCTTGTCTCCAACAACAACACGTGTATTTCCCCAGGAGAAATCGTCAAAATGCCAAAATGCATAGAGGGGAATAAAGAATGAGAATATGGGAATAGCAAGAATATATATGATCATCCAGCCGATATGCTGCCACTGGCGTTTGAATATAAAAATTAGGGATTGAAGACCATAAGCACCAGCTAGCATGCCTAGGGCAATCACTGGAACAGGTCCTGTACCAGATATTACCTCGTAAATGAGATAGATAAGATAAATGACGGATGATGGTAGTGTGATGGTACCAATAAGGTCAGTCATGACCACAAATCGCATGGAGAGACAACAAAAACCACATAGTTCTTCTAATAAAATGAGCTCCAGTAGATTATGAATGGTGGAGTTAATCCATCTTCGACGTTGTGAAAGTAGAATACGCCATTGATCAGGTGCGACAGTACGGCACTTTGCATAAGGCGTAAACATCATCTTGTACTGGGGAAAGGTTTTCATCATCAATGTAGTGAGATAACGATCTTCACCAAGATGTAATAGATTCTTCTTGTGTAGTGTATCAACTTGATTATCAGAGTACGCATGGATTACATTGGGCGAGACGATCAGTGGTTGATGTTTACTGGCAGTTCTTATGCGGTACATACAGAAACAACCAGGAAGACATGTCACCGATCCAAACAAGGATTCAAATGACTTTACCAAGTGGTGAGAGATGTAGTATTCATAAACCTGAATCATTGTAGTCCAAGATCTATCCTCATTACCAAGTTCTGTTTCACCGCAAAGACCAATGATGCGACTATCGTGTAACATACATGAGACGAGTTTGTTCAATGCATCTGGGTATACTTCAGTATCTGAATCAACCATCAATATATATTCATAAAATTGAGGGTCAATACCAATGATGTGTTTGATATGATAATATATTTCCAGTTCCAGCGGGCACATCTCAGAGTCAAAGTGAACCTTGTTTAAAAAGTTCATACAAATAATCTGTGAATCTCGTTTACCACGATTGCCTGGCTTTGTACGCTCGGATGATTTACCAACTTTAACAACGACAACATAAGGCACAACATGTCCTTCATTCTGATATACACCAGAGTATACCTTTCCATAATTGAGCTGCTTGGATCCCTCGCCAATGGACTTGAACATGAGAGGCTCTGGATCTGCTGTTTCATCATGACCAAGAATGTCCAGTAATATACGAGGGGTAGGCTTATCATTACCACTACCAATAATCATACCGTCTGCAATAAGGAATAACAGTTTATGTTTGTCATCATAGGTCATTACTGTAAGTGAGTCTATCGTCTTTCGAAGAGATTCTTCGTCTTCGGTATAACATGGAACTTGACAGATGACAAACTTGTCATGTTCTTCAGGTGTCGGTGCACTTCCAAACTGCAATGCTGCCAGGAATTTAACAAGAATAACAAGTGACATAACCACGGCAAAACTAAGTAACAGATAATTTACGAACGTACATCTCACAGATTCTCTGTAGTCCAATCGACCAATATAAAAGGCATTGTCTAAACATGCCTTGTTACGTACACGTGTAGCCTCATCCATAGCAGAGCTGTATTTCTTCCAATCACTCGTAGCATCTTTACCACCAAATTTTGTAAATAGAGTTTCAATGGTAGGATCGAGATAATGATAGTTGGGGACGCCGGGGTTAGCTGTGGGATAACGACGAGCAGTTGCCATATAATCCGTTAAATCGTAGACACGTTCATCAATGGCAACAATCAATCGACCCCAGCCAGTAAAGTCATCCTTGATCTGTTTCATAGATATAACAAGGTCACCCTTTTTGTAAGTATTCATAGTAGGGCCAAAATACTTATTTAACCAGTACGGATCGCGGAGTTTTTCAAGGGATCGTTCAGGTTGCTGTGGTCCAGACAGATGCACAAAGGGTCCTAGCACGATGGTTTCATTAGGGGTTACTGTCACAGCAGGGTCTGTTACCAGTCCAGGGCATGCTATTGTGAGGGGAGGTGGGAATGTATAGGATAAATCACGGCCTGCTAGTGGATCCAGTGTAGATTTACTTGCGGTATAAACCTGTGTACCATGATCGGTAGCCACAAACTTTGTGACATCATATACCTTTCCACGTACGCTGACCCAGTAATCATTGATGGTTTGATGGTTGCTCACGTCCTCAGCTGAAAAGAGCTCTTTGGTACCAGGGCAGATAATTTCTCCGAGTCCAACGATAAAAAAGATGATGGATCCGGAAAAGGCAAATATCAAAAGACAGAGTGTCACTTTCTCTCTCCAAGCCATTTGTACATCTTGACGGGTCATTTTACCAACATAGCGAAGCATGAAGGATGGAATCCACCAAGTAGAGAAGAGGACAAATGTAGACCACCAGTGGCGGATTCTTGTAATACTCACTTCTTCCACTTGTTCTTCTGGTTGAACAGTATAGTCTTCCAGCATTTGGCTCATATCTAGATTAGGACCAAATCTACATATATACATAAATAAATGAATCAGTGCCAATATTATATATAATAAAGATAATCTAAAAAAAAACATTTATTACCCTTCAGCTAATCCTTTGGAATCATCATCATCACCCCATTGGCTTCCACTATGTTTTGTGGGATCATAACTTGTATCAGCATCAGTACGGTCATCATACACCTCATTGGTCATGTCCGAACGACAGTCATCATCTAATGGATTTCTATCACTAGACCATCTATCAGCCGCAATAGCTGCTATCTCTGCTGCCTGTGCAGCTGCTTCTGCCTCCTCTTGAGCCCTCTGCGCTGCTTCCGCTTCCTCCGCTTCAAGAGCAGCTGCAATAGCAGCCTGACGTGCTGCTTCTTTTTCAGCTTCAATGGCAGCCAGCCTCTCTTTTTCTCTTTGGCGAGCCTCCTTTTCCATAGAACGAATTTGGTTCTCAAGAAGACGCCAGGTACCAAACGAGAGCCAGACATTGGATTCGCCAAGGCGTAAGTGTTGATCCGTCCATTCCATCAATGTTCTCCATTCGAGGATACGTGCCTTGAACCTTAGTTTTTCCTCTTCCTCTGTTCTTTCATCTGAAGAGTCGTCAAATTGGATTTCGGGTAAATAGGCGTCAATCATGGGTCTGAAATGACTCAAAAAGGCAGAAAAACTGTAATGATAAGAAAGGTCTCGATGTATCAATGCATGCCGAGCAATATCAGCGACAGAAAGAGAAGATAACTGTTCTCGAACAAAGTCTGCATCGAAAACATTGGGTTGCTGAGCACTAGATCGAATATGAATGATCTCTGAAATGCATGTATTCTCGATGGATCTGATGAAGCGATCAAGTCCCTCTGATATTTGAGTGAGTACAGGTTGTGTCTTGTCACACTCAATTATATCTGAACATACAGGTAATTGTGCCTTGATGACGGTACGTTCATCTCTTGGGTGCTTCTCTGTCATCCAGACTCCACTTTCAAAGAGTTCCTGAACAAATGTATTTGTACAACTGTATCGGAACAGATGAATAAAATCAGGAGAAATAGCATCCACATTTCCTTCAAGGAAACCATCAATGGAGTAATCTAATGTTGTATGGAAATGCTGGATAGCAAAACTATGTGAGGGAGTCGAAGGGTTGAGGAGAGCACGATAATCGTTATCATGCGGAGCTTTACTGCTAAATGTCTTCTTTTTCTGAAAGAGAGTAGAAAGAAGATGTGTATCTGTTGCATCAAGCGCATATGCCTGAAAACGCTGGGATTCGCGGTTAATAAAAGGAACAAATGCAAAGGCGTTATCATTTGTGCCTTGATAAAATGTGAGTGCGAGACTGGATCCAAAGGAGGGTGGACTATTTTCGGGCCAAACACCATCCTGATAGCATTCCGTATTATTGTGAGACATTGGATTAAACGTACTGTCGAGAACGTACTGTCTAAGCTTTTCGGAATAAAAAGAAAGACACAGGTCATGAAAATAGCCAGCACGTTCGTTACTATACTTGAAGCCTATGGTATCAACTAGGCTGATGGTTCTTGCTACTACAGACGCATCGCTGCTCATTTTCTTATTTAAAGTCTCTGTTAACCAAAGGACCAATACTGCATATAATGTCTGAGCCAAGCTATCTCGTTGTTGTGTAGCTGTATCCACTGTAAGAAATGCCGTGCAAAATTCATTACCAATAAGTTTAAGCTTGTGAGTAAGCGTCGTTTCTAGTTTTGAAGTTGCTACACCTAAAGCTGCTGCCACGAGTACAAGTGTTTCCTTGTTTTTTATACGACAGGACTCTTGACCTGGACTAGACAAAATACTATGACTTCCAAAGTGATGTTTGTTTGCATCTACAAATTGGATATTACCCAAATGGAGAATTGCTGCCAGTAACTGGCACATCTGTGCCACAGTCTTTGTCTTGAAGCCACATATTTTAAGCGCAGCTTTGACATTGCCAAATGCAATGGCATCATGTGTCTGATCCCTCTGGGGATTTTTAAGCCAGCTAAAATTCGAGTGCGTGATGTGAAGAGCTTGTTTTTCGTCAGTTGTTGTACCCGCAATAAGATGATAAAAAATATTATAATTTGATTGAGTCGTTCGTGTCACACGTTGCTTATCAAGTAGGCAAAGCGAATAGGATGATCCCATAATCCTACCCCGCTCACTAAACTGCAGTGTTTGGAATTGGCCTAGACAGGATGCAATCTCATTACTGACAGAAGCAGCAGTTCCAAAAGATTCGAAAATGGTGTGTATCCCCGTTATCTGTTTTTGCATTTTTTCTTCCTTTTTTGTGTGAGTCGATAAGAACAATAATTCTTTGGTAAAATGCTGGAGTGTGGTTGATTTTCCAGAGCCTGTCATACCACTATTTTGAATCAGCATGGATTAAATATGAAAATAAAAAGCAAGTAAGCATTGACTATTTCTTGATGATCGAATTACAATAACTCTGTATATATATATATATATATATATATTACTTATGTACCTAAGCAATATAGTCTGGGCTTCACCCCGTCTTCTCATTAATAAATAGACTCGAGTAGCCATGTCGTAAACATGAGGCTCTAGTGATCTGAGGCTTTCTGGTTGCAATTCTTTATATCCATACTGTCCATAAGTTTCTAAAGTGGTATCATTGAGTAATTCTAAAGGTTTTTGCGGGTTTACAACGATTAATTTGCTGCTCCCTAGTTGCGTATATGGCTGGTCTGCTTTAAATCGAGTTTGTAATAGCTGTAATATCGACTCTTCTGCTGCATCGCTTTGTATATCAGGTAGTTGTATTAGATCGGGATAGGATGTGGACATAATAAACTTCGGTAATAGTAACAATAAAAATGAGTGAGATTGTTAAAAATATGTTTTTTTTTTAAAAAAACCAAAAATAATAATAGAAAAAGAAAGATGAGACGAGAATTTGATGTTTTTTGAAGTAAATAGAAAAATAAAGATCTTACACAATTCTCTTTGTCTTGTTTCTTTTGGTCTTGATTAAAATTCAATTCAACATGTAAATAGAAATATATATTTATATAGAGTTACTGCTTTGGACTCTAAATTTCTTTAACAAATACACACAAATACAAGCACAAAAAAAAGTACAAAAATGAGGAGAGAGAAAAAAAGTATAGTAAAAAAATGAGAAAGAAGAAAAAAAGGGCGGGGAGAAAACAAGAAGAATTCATAAATAGACAATGAAAGGAGAACCATAGACAAAAGGGAGCTACAAAAAAGCAAAACAGAGGAGTGATTACGACATGCAGGGGGAAAGGACTTGATCTCAATAACATCTCTTTTGATTATATAACGTAAAAAAAAAAAAAAGAAATTGGGCCTCTTTCATCTTGTCTCTTTTCTTATTTTTCTTTTCACTTTTTCAGGAAGTTCTGGATCTTTTACATTTTAGTCAAAAATATATAAAATAAAACTATCTCTGCTGTACTTCAAGTATTTCCAAAATTGTACCGGATAATGATAATAAAGAGTAAAAAGTTTCAACATTAAGCTATCCATACTAAATCATAAACAAGAATGGCTTTCAAGTATTTCGATTGAAGATTACTGTAACACAATTAAAAAATGAATAACTCTTTTCGAGAATATCAAGTTTTATACGTTTCGATTTGATTTGATTTTTTTTTTATCTTTAAAGAGAATGCAGGAGAAATAGACCACCAGTTTATAAAATAGGTTGTGTGAATGTATGAAACCTTCTTGACCATAAGATTTAAACGAGTGATTTATACACGCCGCGTATTACTTCAATGTGTGCTTTGATTTAGTTTACTTTATTAAGTACAATTTGTTTGTATAATATTAAATCAATTGAATTTATAACGTGCTGAGAAGCTCTATAAGTAATAGTTAACTTATTTAAAAAAAAAAAAGTAAAAGAAAGGAACGATCGACATCAAAGGGGAACGATCATGTAGAGAGTATATCCTTGCTTTTTTCTCAATCTCAGAAAGGTAAACAATTCGAAACAAAACAAAACAAACGCACAAACATACGAAAGCGAAAATGAGTAAAGGTGTCACAGGCATTTTTTTTTTTTTTTTTTTTTTTTTAACAAAAAAAGAAAAGAGAAGAAGCTTTTTTTTATTATTATTGAAGTAAAGCTCACTGATTACTTTTCCATTTTACAAAAATAGTAACATTTTGAATCTGCACGAGCTTGAAGCTGACTATCAAAATAAAAGGGGCAACATTGCTGATATCGTTGTGGTCACACCTAGAACCCATAAACAAACAAACTCATCTCTTTGTTTCATTTTACTTGTCTATTGGTTGTGGAGTGCAAGTACCATTCTTTTTATAAACTTTGTCAATTATGCTTTAGAATATGTTCTATTTTAGTAAAAGTATAACTTTATTGCTTTTCACCTACCTTTACATGCAATATGTATAATTTATTTTTAATAGTCAAAAGTCAATTCGCAAGTAAACCAAGCCAAATTTGATGCGAGAAGAGTGGCGCTGTACAGCGTGAAAAAAAGAAAGAGTGTCAATAAAGATGCGAAAAACAGGAAGCTAGAGAGATGAATCAGCCCATTTGTTCGTTCTTATCTCTCTCTTTTTTTTTTTTTCCATTCATTATCGTGAATTTATGATCTTGAAACTAAAACTATAAAAGGCTACCGTCAAGGTATTTCCAAGGAGAGTAATGCAATAAATTTCATATATGATCAAGATATTTTATTTTATTTTGGATAGATGTATTTAAATAACAAATAAATTGTTTTATATGGTTTTAATTATACAACAAATGAGTTTATGTATATATTTGTATTTGTATTTGCTTTTTTTTTTTGGTTTTTACAAGAGAGAAACTATACAGAGGGATCTACATTGACACTTTTCGAATGATAGTCGGTTTTGTGAGGATAAAATATGAGTGGTGTCCTTTCATTTTGTTCTACCAAGACAACGAACAAAGGAGAAATATAAGATTTTGATTGCGATTCCTTCTCAGCTTTTTGTCCGTTTGATTTGGGTTTGACCTTGAGAAACGTATCTGTTAGCCAAAATTGAATGGCGTTCATTATCAGTGGGAATCTTTTTTTTTTTTTGTATTTTAAATAACAATAAAGATAATTAATATGAATATCCTTCCAATTTATTCTAAATTGTAACACTTACATCAACATAACAAAGACAACTTGATAGCGTTTATCATCCTTTGTCCACCCGATGCATAAATTGCCTAGTACAAAGAGCCATGGGACATTTATCATTACGACATAAAGACACAATTTTGTTAAAACTTCGGCCGCTAAAAACACGGCGAGCTGACGTATCCAAGGTTTTAAACGTCGAATGAGTGGAGAAGGGCCATATTCACCAGTAGTGATGTAATCAATGCCACCCTTTTCAAGAGCAGACAGTAACAACTGAAGAAATGCCCACAACATCACTACACCTACTGTGGTATCGGCTGCAACATTCAAAAAATACCAAACACACTGATTGGATGTTGGACTACGCCCAGGTCTCCCCGCCACAGAGCTGATGGCAATATTGGCGAAATGAATCAACGCTGCACCTATGAATTGTTTGCTCACATCCAGAGCCCTACATATTAGCAACATGAGTATATAGGCACCCTACTGTAATCATGATGTCATTTACCATATTTGTATAGGTCGTTGTGGTTTCTCTCTCCATCGCTTATATATCAGTGTCAATAGAGCTGTAAACGCAAGACTTAGTTGAACAAGGATAGCGAATCCATCCATTAATTTACAGCTGTGTTCATTATCTTGATATCCTTCAGTTTTGCCAAGAGTCGCCATATATAAAAAATAAATTATATTGATGAATGCACAGGTATTACAGAAATGCAAATAATGCAAGATTTGAAAAAGAAAAAGATAAGGGAAGAAAAGAGAGTCGTTTAATAAGATAAATTAAAAAAAAAAAAAGGGAAAGGTGTAAAAAAAATAAACGAAGCAAAAAATAATAAATAAATAACAATAAATAAAAAAAAACAAGATTAAGGGTCACACCTTTTATCATTGCTTTGACCAAACAGAATCATAATTACAAGCTTTTATATTTTTGACTAATTGTTTATTATAAAAAAAAAAATGCTAACTACACAAATACCATGGATGAGGTATCCTTTTTACTTAATTGGACCTTTGACAATCTCAGACTATCAAATGAACCAAAGAGGGCAGAACTACTTGGCGTTGTCTGATCGTCTTGGCTATCAAAGTCATCATCGTCCTCCTCTTCCTCCTCCTCTTCATCTTCTTCATGAACCACCTCAAGACCGGCATCATTTCTTAAATTCAGCATGGAAGTGGTGAAATAACTCTTTACCGAATTAAAGCAGAAATCAGCAAATGTTTGATCTGCACGTGCCAAGATACTCTTGTCCTTGACAACCTCTCTGACACAAAACCAATCGTGCACACAATCCTCCGCGATGGTCTTCCAAAGCACACCATCCGCCTCTGCCTTGCACGCCAAATCAAGGGCATCATCGCGCAACACCTCCAGATTCCCCACATACATGAGCACTTGTGGAGGCATAAAGGAAGTGAAACCAGTCTGTAATTTTGCAATGCCAAGAATTTGGTTCACTTCCTCACCGTCCTCCTTAGACTTTGATGAAATGGGTTCAAAATAGTCACGCTTGATCACCTTTGCTGTATATTGAGATATATAATCATGCTTTACATTTGTCTGCCAGGATGCCGATGTGGTTTGATCGGTCACAATCGGTGATACCAACACCGTGCCTGCTGGTCTTGGCAGCTCTGATAGAATGGGATCATTTCCAGCTTCGCCATGATCATCTGTAACAATTTCAAACATACTAGGGTCGTGTGTGATGAAGAGCATTTCCAATATTAGGGCTGCACCTGCAGAGTCACCAATGGCAATGATTTTTTCGCTGGGGACGTGTATTTTTTGAATCAAGTGCTCATAGGCTCGAACGACGTCTTCTACTGGACTTGGATAGCGATGTTCAGGGGCGAGTCTGTTATTGTTTGTTTTTTTTTGGGAGGAGCATCACAAATATTTTTTTTTATTTGTTAGATCACTTGTTGTTACACAATAATAAATTATATATGTTTTTCATGTACCTATATTCAATGGCCATAATCATACAGTTCAAATTGTACTTTTCTTTCAATATCTTTATCCATGCAATATTTGTATCCATGTACATGGTACATGTGCCTATACGGAAACCACCACCTAATTATATAGAGTGAGGAATTTAATATTCTACATCAAAAATGGGATAGAGTACAATGGCATTTTTTTTTTTTTACCATGAACATAAAAGAACACTATATCTGCGTCGTTTATACGCTGTGTTAAACCATCCGCATCAAGTTTACTAACATTTTCACCAATCCAACAGCCTGACCAATCATCATTTTTGGGTATCTTGTGAATCCAAGGTTTATGCTCTTTTCGAGCTCTCGTGATATCGTTCAATATTAATCGTGCTGCTGGTGCAGGTAATGAAAATACTTTTCTAAGAATCTTGATGACAGCTGAGGGAGGCATCTTTCGTAAAGCTGTTCTTATGCGATTCATATTATTATTATTATTGTTGCTTTTGTTGTTACTATTGGTAGTATTGTTGTTTGGTATATTATGATTGATATTAAAAAGGAAGAATAAAGTAGAGAACAAAAAAAAAGAGGAAATTAAATACAAAAGAAAAAAAAAAAAGATAGAAATATACCAGATCTTACATTAAAAGGCTTTGGGGTTCTCATATGTTATGGTATGACAATCTGTTGTACCAAACCCGTGTCAATTTGATATCCGATCCATATTTAGGCTTTCAATCTAAGTCTTGCGTAGCCTTATTTTTTATTTTATATTATTTTTTGCCCACAGCGCAGAAATAGTGTGAAAATCAATTGTTGAACCCCACAGAGGATATCCCTCCATTACTACTTTTGGAAACTGTGTTGCATTCTACTTTTACGCTTTGTGGTAAGACTCTTTCTGCATTTAAGAGGAATACTTTCATTACTTATATAAATGTTCCTATCAAATCATAGAGAATTGTTTCATTAAAAAATGAATTGATATATATTAGCAAATGGATTCTATTTTATTCCATATGTTTTAACTATTTTCATCTTTAGTATTGTACTTTTTAGTTGCAATAAATATAAGCCAATAATATATATAACTCTGTATAAAGCAATATAGACTTCTATTTTTAACAGTTTTTTTTTTTGAGGTATTTGTTTTGACTGTGGTTACCTCATATGTAAATATAAACATTGAAGGAGAATACATATCTCATTGTCATTCATATAATGGATCAAAAGCATCTCTAATGCACTCTTTCATAAAGAGCCTATTTGCAACAATGGTTCTCAATGCAAAGTCTAGAAGCAAAGCCTAGAAACACGGTCCAACATCACATGAATAAGCTAATTACACACACTAATTATTATTCTTATTCTCACCGCTTTTCTTTAATCGTTATTGTTTGATTTGAATATATTACTTACTACAGTGATCTTGTCTTTTTCATTCTCAAAGTGCTTAGCAAGTGCTTCTAGTATTTTCTTTATTTATGTTTAAATGATCTCCTCAAATACATTGAAGCAATATGATCCTCCATATCTAATTGACTTTTCAGGATATATTTTTATTTATAGAAATAGAAATAGAAAAACATTCACATAGGAATTCAATAAGCATTGTTTTCCTGTTTCTTATATTATGTATGAAGTCATTTCTTACAAGCACTTGTAACTGACTTTTAGCCTATTTAAAATGCCATATTTTAATGATTTTCATTTCTACATGTGTTTTAGGCAAATATGCAACTTTTTTCAAAAATCTGACAATTTAAAAATCCTTTTCCAATGTACGTTTTCACATGATATATTATTATTATTATTATTATTATTTACTTTCTTTACACTATTTTCACTTTTCTTGATTTTTAATATATGAAGGGGTATTTATGATTGTCCAATGGGCAATGTAATCTTCCAATTCCACCAACCATCTCCCTGTCCAAATGTGGCATTGCTGTCCTGTCGAGCATCAAATAAATTAGACTGTTGTAAATCCACCCAACATCTTCCTTGTCCCCAATAACATGTCGATGAGAATAGAGCAATGAGTAGTAAAGTACAATAAATGCTAATTATATATATTAAAGAACATTTAGCAAACGATCACCCCGTAAACATGTATTATTATTATTTATTTATTTTTACCATGGTTTTTGATGCAGAAAGAATGAAATGAGAAATAGAATGACAAGGATGGGCGGTGCATCTGGAAATGGTAATAAAAGTAATGGAACAAAATAACGCATACAATACATTGTTTTTATTAATTATTATAACAAAGTTGAATAAAAAAAAAAAAAAGAAAGGAATAAAAAAAAAACGTTTTTTCTTTTCATATATTTTTTGATGTTGAAACCCAGCATTTGTCATGTTTTTTTTTATTTTATGTGGATATATTTTTATACTTCTTGAACAGACCAGGCCTCTGTGGTATCATCATTCTCATTTACAATCACCACACTCATATCATCATCATCCTTAATGGACGATGCCTCTGAACTACTTCTTACACGGTTCTTTGAAGGTGCCAATAATAGTTTCTTATCCACAGGTCGGAAGGGCTGGTTGGGAAAGATGGGGTTACTTTGACTTCTACGACGGTGTACATAGTCTAATTCTGCTGCTTTTTGTGCCTGTGTTTTTGTATTGTCTTCATCGTCTGTCTGGAGGAGAGGAACTCGATCTAGGTAAGGTTTGTGGAAGGAGGGGGATTGAGGTGTGAGATCATGGAGGCTGCTCTCTGTACTACCGAGGCTGCTGCTACTATGGCTACTTGTTACTTTAGGTATAATTAATTCCTCCTTTTTGTTGCTATTATCATCATCACCATTATCACCATCTATTATTGTTGTCGCATCCTCTTTATCGGTAATAGCAGCATCCTCTAATGGTTTTGCATTTTGCAAGGGAGTACTCGATGTCTCGGATCGAGTCAAAACAAGATGAGATAGCTTTTTACTCGTCTCCCTCCTGCTTGATGTTGTTGTTGTCAAACATGAAAGATGAGAAGGCAATGGCAGTGACATCTTTCGAGAGGGTTGCTGTGAGCTCCACCACGTTAATTCACTCTCCAAATACTCTCGATAACATTCTAATCGCTGCAATTCGATCCGTTTCGTTCTGATCCGTTTCCCCACACCCTCTGCAAATACCAGAATACGATCCTTTGTCGACTTTTGAAAGGGTACAAATACCATCAGATTACTGCGCAGTTTTAGCTCTCTGTCCAGCAATTTAACCTGTTCACCAATCCGATCCGTCAACTCTTGTACCTTCTCCCGTGCCTTCTCCTCCCGAGAACGATGCTCTGTTCTTGAATCATCAATGGAACGAGCCGACTCGTTAGGTCTCTTTGATGGTCTCAATTTTACACCCGTTGTCTTTAGTGTCGATGCATAATTAATCTTCATCATCCAATCCTGCATATCCTCATCATTATCTGCCCGCAGTAGGAATTGCTGACCATCTCCTGTAATCAATCGAAAGACGTGGGGGTATTTTTTATATTCCTCATCGCATATACAAATAGCATAAGAGAGTGAGATGATCTGCACTGGTCGCAAGAATGAACTGGTATGTGTGGGTATAGGACTCGATTGAAGGGATGGATTGGAGGTGTTTGAATAGAGGGACGAAAGTGACGTGACGGTAGCATCGACACTAGAGGAGGAGGAGAAGGCGGGGAAACTGTTGTTCCGTTTAGGGGTCATCTCACCAGCACTCTCCTCCTCATGGAGCCAGGTCTGATAGGACGAGAGATCCGCAAAGAAGATGATTTGACTGCCACTCAGAATAACTCCAAATGGTCTCCAACCACGTGCAGTGGCCTTTCTTCCACCTTGAATGAGGTCGTATTTTCGGTCAAGGATACCGGCCTTTGTGACTCGTACTGTATAGGTATTGTTGCTAGTGTCGTTGCCATGCCGGGATCGGACGCCTGCAAGGCAGAGTGATTTTGCTCGTAGTAGTGAGAGATGAATGTCCATAATGTGGATGGGTTTCAAAGTCCGTTTATAACTATATGTATTTTCGGCTGGCATCAATTGCTCTAGTTTAGAACCAAGGTCAGCATTAAGCGAGGCCTAAGAGAGAGAATAAGAATAAGTATGTTTTTTTTCTGCTCTGATATCACCTGACTTACTGATTGAGCAGTCTGATTGGGTTCACTCTTCAACTTGAAAAACCAAGAGTTTGATCTCTCCGTCCTCCCTGTCGACTCTTTATGACCATCTGCATAAGTAAACTCAGACATTACAATATTGTCATACATAATCTAATATATTTAAAAAGAAAAGCGTTCAATATATATAAATATAAATAGATATACAACACATCACTGTCCTTATTTCCCATTTTTGTCATACCCACCACTTACATCTAATATTTCTGCTGGTACATTCTCTCCTCCCTCAATTATCTTTGTTCGCATTATAAAGGTATCTTTATTCATCTTTTGTCGTACATTCTTGTTGTGCGCATCCGTATGAAGTAATAATATTGAAAATGCAACAGCATAAACCATGTCTACATGAATCACATGAGTATATTTTACCACTAGACACACTCTCTCTTTACTCACCTGAATTATCTACAAGACCTCGGTTACACTCAAAGTAACGTTTCGCAAAGTCTTCCATTGCACGATCAATTTGTTGTGCCTCCTTTGGTAGAAGCACTTTGGCCAATAATTTTCTAAATTGTTTTGGGTTGTTTATTATTTCTCCGTTTATTAAAAAAAAAAAATACTAATAAATAATACCTTAGTGAAGTATCAATAGACTCGCCACAAAAGTCGAATTGTTGTACTTGACAGGAAAAAGTATCTTCTCTGTGTTTGTTATCATTGCTGGTTGTCGCCATTAAGTTGAGAGTGTTGTTATGAAGCACCGGGATGAAGGAGAAAATACAAAGGAGAAAAACGGGTCTTCAAATACTAAGAAATAAACAAGCACTGTTTGGTAGATTATAGCAACAGAAAGGGAAAGAAAAAGAGTAATAAAAGAGAGAAGTAAAAAAACGAATATAAAAAAGAAAGAACAGCAAAAAAAAAAAAGTCTAGAAAACTTGGCTGAATTGAAAAGGTTGGCTTTGCGTGACTTGATTCAATTGATGTGTATTTTAGTTTACTATTCTTCTTATTCTCATTATAATAAAATAGAATGGCACAACAAAAGGACCAATTCATCGATCCAACAGGCCGTCTTGCTGAAAGTACTCTTCGCATACAAGATCTTCACCAAGTCGAAAAAGTAATATTTATTTCATATGTTTTATCTTTATAAATATAATAAACTAGCCTTTTTTTTATATAATAGAAACTCGTCTTGCTTATTGAAACTGCTGGTGAGGCACTGAGTGTACTGTCTGAGGATGCACCAAGTGGTGAAAACGCAGATGAATTCGTCAATAGTCATACAATTGAATTTCGTTCTTTAGCATCACGCTACTTGTCGCTTGTCAATGTAAAGGACACACACACACACATACACACACTTTATATATGTTATTTATTTTATTTATTTAGGATATACAATTTGCACTAAGAAGTCATACACATTATTTAGCTCAAACTGCCAGTATAACATCCTCTGCAAATAAAACAATGCCCTTCAAGGCTTCTATTATTGGTGAACAAAAGGAATTAGAAATATGGACTGCTGCCTTACAGACATTACGCGATAGAATTGAAGAGATTAAACAGATAGGACTATCTCCTTAGTCTCTTTTTGGTTCCAAAAACTGGATATCCTTCAACTCGTCAGGAAGATATGTCTGATCTACTGGCTCATCATAGTCTGGATTGTATTTATAATCTTTACCATAGCCTAGATTCTATATATATATATATATTGTTATCATTATGGATGTAAAAAATAAACAAAGCAACCCACTTTATTATTACCTTCATTAATCGAGTGGGTGCATTTCTAATATGCATTGGGACAGGGTAAGCATTCCCTGCTTGAATGGTTTGTTTGACTAGATTATAGGCTTTGTAGGAGCGTACGCTTTTCTTGGTTTCTGCAAGGTGAACAACCAAGTGGGCAAGGATGGTATCACATTCGGGCATACCAATCTTTTCACAGGCATTATAAGCTGCCATTGCCTAAGATATATGTATATAGAAATATAAGTACTTATAAATCCGTACTTATTTATCACACTCTCTTTACCAATGGTAAGGCTGTATTATCTGCTAAACCAATATCCTCACTTGCACATCTTACAAGTCTACGTGCAACATATAAAGGATCTTCACCCGCTTCCAGCATTCTTCCAAGCCAATACAATGCACCATCTGCATCACTTCCACGTATACTCTTATGTAGTGCACTGATAATGTTGTAATGCTCTTCACCGTTACGATCATAAAGTAGGTGTGACTTTTGAAATGCACCTGTTTTTTTTTTTTTTTTTTACAAATGAATACACTATAATGGTATCATCCCATCAATTACCTTTGATTGTTTCTACTCTTAAGGGTTCCTCTTTATCCTGCAATAGATCCAATGCAATTTCCAGTGTATTCAATCCATTCCTTGCTGTTTTATTATTCATGCCATTTAATATGATTCATTCTACAACTCAAAAGAGAAAGAAGACTTACCATCTCCATCACTAAACACAGCCAACTGTTTTAATGCCTCCCTCTCACCAGGATCATCCATGACGATATCAGGCCCCCTCCACGTCTGTAATGCTCGACCCAGAATCTTCTCTAAATGCGTCTCTTCCAGACGTTGTAATACAAACACACGACACCTTGACAATAATGCAGAATTCACCTTGAAACTATATCATGGGATTTGTTTACATATACAATGACCTATTTTTTTTTAAAAAGAAAGCTCACCTTGGATTTTCTGTTGTCGCCCCGATCAAATGAATCGTCCCTTGTTCCACAAATGGTAAAAACAGATCCTGCTGTGTCTTGGTAAACCGATGAATCTCATCAATAAAGACAATTGTCTTTTGTCCCGTCAATGACAGGTGACCCCTCGCCTCATCAAATGCCTTTTTGACATCGGCCGTACCATGACTTGTGGCACTCAGCTCAATAAAGCGGGATTTGGTGGCCTTTGAAATAATGCGGGCGGTGGTGGTCTTGCCACAGCCGGGAGGGCCCCACAGGATCATAGAGGGGATGCGATCATTATCGATAAGGGTACGTAGGATGCCTCTTTCACCGAGGAGTTCATCCTGGCCGACAAAGTCGTCGAGACTCTTGGGTCGAACTACGTATGAGATCTAAGTAATGTGTGGATGGTGGGTGTATCTATATCTTACCTTTTGCTGCAAGTGGCATCGACTCTAGCATGATATCGTTCTTACTTCGCTTTACAGGTGGTGTCATTGGTGGTTCTGCCTGTCTTTTCATAGTAGGCTGTTGTTGCTGTGGTGGTGGCTTTTGCCAAAATGGTTTTGTCTCTTGTTGTTGTGATATAAATGGATTTCTTGGTGGCTGTGGGTTCTTTACAGGTTTTGGGTCCTGCTGAGGAGAAAGAACCGGCTTTTTTGTCTGCTTTGGTAAAAACAACGAAGCCACGCGGGTGGGTTCTTCCACTGTTTGTTCTTGTTGTTTTGGAGACGGTGGCTTTGAAGGTGAGGGACAGTTGGTATCAATGTGAGCATTGATTGTGTTTGCAAAGACCCATTGCTGACAAATGGGACATTGTACTTTATGATTTAAATTCGCAGCATTTTGTTATTATCGATTGTCCATATATTTCACATTACAAAAAAAAAAAATACCTTTTTCTGCACTGGAACTTGAACTTGACATTTTTTTTTTGTTTAAGAATATATATAAAACGTTTTCTACTGCTGATTGACAGAATACGGATTCATCAAATCTGCTCCGCCTGAAATTCCAGTCACATCAGAACAAAATACACTTGAATCAACATCTTAAGTATTTAATATTTCATTAACTTTTGTCGATATTGTTGTCAATTTGAGAATATTTTATTCTATTTGAAGTACTGTATTTTTCAAGAAACTGGAGTCAAATGGGAGGCTAAGGTGATAGAACTAAAGGGGGATAAGATTATGATCCAACTCAATGAATAATAACACAAGGGCGTATGTTTAAGCGTCTAAATGGATCTCATCTATCATCAGCTTCCTTCTGATTCATGGTACTGACAACCTGCTTTGGTTCTCTACTCTATGGATTGTCTTTATTTATACAATTAGTATCTGTTCTCGATTATTCTCTTCACTTTTCTCAACTATTGTTATATCTTTTCTCAATATCTTGAAATAAACAGTACAAAGCAAACAATTTTAGTCCCTATCAATGTAAAAAAATAAAAAAAAAATTGAGAAATATTACCGCAACAACGTCATTGTTGTCTATTCTATTCTACATACATGTTCGCTCTTTCTCTTGTAATGTACCATAATAGTGTTTTGATAGCCAATAAAAATGGATCAATTATGTCATTACAAAGAGCCTTCGATGGACATCTTTAGATAATGACAGATCCTGCTTTGATTCGCTAATAGGATATAATGAGAACACCGTTATTTATTGAAGAATAACTTACTATTTTGAAATAGTCTCCATTTAGAGATTATTTATGCATAGAATCGCAAGTTGACAATATATTATATACCATCATATATTTTATGTATTTATTATCAACTCGTTATCCATTTTTTTCATTTTAATGGTGGCAGATCAGACTAATTTTCTTTTGTTGCTTAGATTCAACCTTAATTTCAGCCAGACTACTTTAGCACCATTCCAATAACCTAATAATCGGGACAGTGTACATATTCTTTATACAATCTCTTTACTAATATGAAATGCGTTTTAACAAGGCTATCTAATTGTATTTTGCTTGAAAATATCTTCATGCCAATTTGCTTCGTAATAGTAAAATTAGTGCCATTATCCTACTATTACAATTATATTTCAAAGGCTGTTAAAAAACATGTATCCATCCTATCCTGCATGGAAGAGTAGTCTTGCTCTAAATCCTCTATCTCACTTCAACCTGAAGTATGTTATTGGATTATTCAGTGTATTATCAAATAAGATTCATTTTATGCCTAATGTCTTTGTTTTACTGACTAGTTTTGTGTACGCCCATTAATGTATACATGTTTCATCCCTTCTAAAAACTTATTTTCATAACTGACGATGCAACAATAGTATGTTAAAGTTTTAAAATCTTGATTCCCGTATTGATTCTATCGCTGCTCCTATTACTATTACCATGATTACAAATCATTTTTTTTACTACAAACACTGACAAGCGGTGTATAATATAAAAATAATATAAAATGTAATTAGGGAAAGAAAAAAGATGGAAAAGTGGTGCAATATATATATGTTTATTAAAACAACTTGATTGGAGGCTTAAAACAATTCCATTTGACTCATACGTTCAACTGGAAGTAGAACAGTTTATTGGAAAAGTTAAAACCAAACCTACAACCTTTTTGGATAAGTTCAACATTTCGACTTTCAACATAAAACTTTTTTTTCCGGGTTCCTTTTCCTCATTAGGTTGGGATTCAACGTAAAATCGAGCAAATATGTTAAATTTTGCAAATATGTCCACCTTCAACTTTACCTATTCGCCCCAGTGTACTTGTTGAAGATAAATTTAATTCTGTTATATATACATTTATTGCTAAAATGGTCTATTAGGCGTGAAGATGACAGCCTTCAAGATGGATTTGGAGTTTGATGGTCAGTACCGAATGCTTGATATTGGTCAATTCTTTCTCGTGCGAGATAATATAAACGATATTATGCTTGTCCCAATAATCATGCAAAAATTAGCACAAATAAAGGTAAGTAACTGTTTGTAAGTAATAGTAATATACTCACTTGTTTTATGGTTTTATACATAAAAAAAGGAGATTACCGAAAAAACGACAGTAAAATTGCTCAAGGCTATTAAAGGCCAGGGTGCTTCGATTGACAAGAAGTCATATATGAGAAACAGGTGCAATAGCCCTCTATTAGTAAACAATGAAGAAAAAGATAAAAACAAGGGACATAATATCCTCTCATTTCTTTTTTATCTATCACATTTAACATATTCTTCAAGAAGATAAGAATGTGATCTATATTAGTTCTTTTTCCTGCTTTTACAATCATTGATGTTCCAGGAACTTTTCATTTCTTATATGTACCCTGATTTCTCTTAGATATGTCGATAATACTAGCACTACTTATATATTCCATAATAGCAAAACTTGTACCCTTTTGAGTTGGAACCTTAACTTTGACAGGTTTGTTTTTAGGGACTCAAACTCCATTTCGTATGATATATAGATTGAAACCTGTTTCATCTATATACACAATTCTCCTGGTAATCAACATTATTCTCTTTATATTTTTTAAGATACAACTTTCTCTTTCGAATTGTCGTATCAGAATCTCATTCCTCACGAAGAATCCCAGTTCTCTTCAAATATAAATTACATTTCGTCTTCATATGCTTATAAACTGTATTGACCGAGATTCTTAAATATAGGAAAGCTTTACATAGCTCATTATGGGCTAGATCCACAGTTGATACAGCATTTAAATCAGTGTATTTGATTAAGAACTGAGTATATTCTTCGACCAAGATAGGTAGTCTTCCACGATCGTAATGTTTTGAGCTTTTTTTGAACCCAGGAAGCTCTTTACCACTACTCTCGTTAAGATCATTCCACATTCTATAGGTTGTGCTACGAGGAATACTTGCTTTCTTTGCAGTTTCAGGTAGAAGACAGCCCTCTTCCTGCAAACTGTGAATGAAGCCAGCAATTTTCACCTGAGAATGACTTTTGTATTTTATTTGAAGCAACTGAAAATCTTCCTCTTCAAGTATCCAATTGGCAAAATTGTCTTCTACTTCTTCCAACTCATCATCAGCCATGCTATCTTTAGTGGCAGTGTTCATTACACTATACTGATCATAGCCATAATATATATCTTGTATTTCTTCTCTCTCTGTCATTTCTTCATTAGAAGTAGTATATTCATCTACAAATTGTTCTTATTGTTTTAGTTTATATAGAGTAAACGACATTGCTTGTTAAATCGAAACTATTTAGTAGAATTGTGAAAGAAAAGAAAAAGGTTTTAAAATAATTTTGAAATTTTACTAATCTGTCTTGTGCCTGTTCCTAAAATGTACCAAGATTTTCTTAGATTGTCCCAGCGAAGTTTTTATTCATCTCAAATTAATACAGAATCGGCTCACTGAAAAATTTACCCGTCTCAAAACCCAGTAATCAAAGATTTGGCCGCGTGTTGAGTGACTTGGATCGCTTTAGACATTTTAAGATATTTAAATTTCGAATTGATATCATTTAAACTTTTTATGTGTCAAAGTTAATGTACATCTATTTCCTCAATTGTTAAAATGATATTAGTAGCATTGACGCTTTTTTTAATGAAAATCTTGGATCTTTTCTTGGTTAAATAAGAATTGAAGTATATTCTGAATTATCATTTTTTCTAGTTTTTTTTTTTTAATCACATGAATTTGTACAAGGAGAAGACAAATAGCTTAAGAATCAGAAACTGTTCCTTTTGAAAATAGAATGCGTTTTATTAAAACAAAAAAAAGCAAAATACGACCTATTTGTCATGTTAGCACCAATTGAAATTTGAAGAGCAAAATGTAATATAGGATCGGCATAGATAGCTGATATATTCGGTATTGGCGATTCACTATTTTAGTAATAAGACGTAAAAAAACGGCAGATAAAGTTTAGCAATATACTCTTAATCCGTTCTGTCATTTTGAATTTCACACGTGTCAATTGAAACATTTTTTTACACTTTTCTCTTCTCCAAGACTTTCTGCTTAAAGCACTACGAGTTGTTATAGACTTATTTTCTTATGGGAGATTTATCTCATGGAATAAACCTATCTTATGAGATTTCAACCGTGAACCATTAAATGGGATGTTACGTTACACAATAAATGTTAAAAATAAAATCACAGATGGTATTGCATTTCCAAATCAGGACCATTAATCATCGATCATTTTTGATTGGGTGCAGAACTAGAACATAAATTTGGTTGGATGCCATTATAAATGCGGGGGAAATCAGATACTTGATAGGGCTTAGGGTGAGAAATTTCCAGAATGAGATCACAAAGAAGCAAGATAAAGTTTTATATCAGCACCTTGCAAAAAAAAAAAAAAAAAAAAAGGCTGTCATTTTTTCTGGTAATTTACCCTATCATGGTATGAAAAAAAAAAGCTGTGCTTTGATTTACTCTACCGACAATATCAAAAATCTTTTCCTGTCATATTCTGGAACAAAGCGTATTTTTCAATTTCTGGATTTCGTCATCCTACGCTTCGGTATGACAGATGACAGAGTAACATCATTTATGTAAACACCATGACGGTCATGTTATTAACTAAGAGTATTCAAATCTTCTGTCATTTCCTGAAAATATGATTTTTCATGTTATCTTTTTTACAAACAAAATGACTCTGACTAGCGAAAATAAGGTTTTTTTCTTTTGTTTTCTTATTTATTATTTTGCTTTGTTACAATGGCTCAACTGAGCAGTTTTTTTTTTTTTTTTTTTTTCTTTTATTGTTTTTATTGATTGTGGGCATCTAAATATTGATATCATTCATGTGAAAATCAAAGATAGGTATAGAGATGTGTATCGTGTTAAACGATATCTTGAACCTTGATAGCATGGGAGTGCCTCTTATCTCTGAAGAAGACAATATTTGTTGTTGTGTCATTAGATAGATGATATTCGGGATGATTATACATACAGGACGAACTCATGGTTACATGTAAAGTCATAGGCAGTGTGAGCGATTCGGCTAAGAATTTAATACAAGCTCTTAAACTCTTAAAAACAGTGTAAACAGTAAACAATAAAACATTCTCTTCTTTCAATATTAAATTATGTGTACCGAATTTGGAATCCGTTTAATCTTTATAGCGTGATGTTGAAAAAAAAAATTAAACCAGAAAGGTAATAAAAACTATGTGGTGAGAATAGATGGTGGAAGATGGCACTCTAATTGGATTAAATTTCGGTCGGAATCGAATGTTTACGTGAGATAACATCCTGATCAAGAAATATTCTGACATATGGCTCAGGTAAACATTTGTACGGTGTAACTAAAATTTCCTTTTTTAACATATTCGCACGATAGTCTTTTTACCAAAATGTAATGGTTGATTTGTCAGAAGTAGTCCTCTGGGAAGCAGTGCTGGGTCATCGGACTTCAATATACTAACATCACCCCTCCTGTGTCTACCATACACTTAGTGGCGCATGAACAGCACTGTCATTATATTAATTATGGTAGTCCACCCCTTTTTACAAAGGTTGACATGTAACTTCCCAATAAAGCCTCTTTTATTAAAATATATATTGTAATAAAAATCGTAAACAATCATAAAAAATTGCAAAAAATCGATAAAAAATTACATTCCTGTCTTAAAATTGATTTTAAAAGATCATCGTATTAAGGCAGCCATGATCGGAACTTAAAAATACACTTCTTTTGCTTGAACTGGTCTGAGGCTAGTAATGACAAATTGCTCTCTATCGGTCTTAAACTACTCGTCCGACAAAGACCCCACTAAACCGCTTTGTTAGTCAATAATGGTTCTCATTGGTCTTGATTTGTCACTGAATTAACTTTTCGAATAAGTATATATAAATCAGATATTTTTAATCTTTTACTTCTTCTTTACCTTATATCTCTTGAATTACACTTTTTTAACGCTATTATGTCTGCTACCAAAGAAATGAAAACTGCTACTGCTTCTAGCACCACCCCAGTTGCTCATCCTTTTGATCAACTCTCCAGTGATGAAATGACCCAAGTTTCCGCTATCACTCGCCAAGCTAAGCCTGAAGTCGATTTTGTCTTCAACACCATCACTCTCAAGGAACCCAAGAAGGATATTATGCTTTCCTATCTTGGTTGGGATACTTCCAGACCCCGCATCACCAAAGTTGAACGTGAAGCCCTCGTTATTGCCTTGGAAAAGAAGACCATGAAGTGCTTCGAAGGTGTCGTTTCCTTGACTTACAACTCTCTCAAGAGCTGGAAATACATTCCCGATGTCCAGCCTATTTTGACCATGGACGAAATGTTTGAAGTTGAAGAACTCATCCTCAAGGACCCCAAGGTCCACGCTGAATGCCGTGAACTTGGTATTTCTGATATGTCCAGCGTTTTCTGTGATCCTTGGGCTATTGCTCGTCATATTGGTCACCCTGGTCGTGAGAAGCGTTTGATGCAAGGTCTCATGTATATGCGTACTTGTGAAGAAGACAACCAGTATGCCCATCCTCTGGATTTCGTCCCAATTGTTGGTAAGAATTGTTTGACATTTTTTTAAAAAAGCGACTTGGTGATGGAACAAAAAAAAATTAAGATTTTAATTATCTATTTTAGATCTTGGTCGTATGGAAATTATTGATATTGAACACATTCAACCCAAGGATTCCAAGTTCAAGCGCCCCACTATTCCTTTGGAGAAGCACAACTTCTTGCCCGAATTTATTGGTGAAGAAAACTTCCGTAAGGATCTTAAGCCCATTGTTATTCAACAACCCCAAGGTGTTTCTTTCACTGTCAAGGGTAATGAAATTGACTGGCAAAAGTGGAACATGAACATCTCCATGAACTACCGTGAAGGTCTCGTTATTCATAACGTCAGTTACCAAGATGGTGCTGAAAAGCGTCCTCTCTTCTACCGTATTTCTCTTTCCGAAATGGTTGTTCCCTATGCTGAGCCCAACTCTCCCCATAACCGTAAGCACGCTTTCGATGTAGGAGAATATGGTCTTGGTCTCTGTACCAACGGTCTCAGACTTGGTAAGTTTATTCTTAGAAAGGAAACAATTTACAGCTTAGCTAACAGTAATAATTCCTTTTTTCTATTTTATAATAGGTTGTGATTGTTTGGGCTCAATTTACTACTTTGATGCCATCTTCAACGATCATCAGGGTAAGCCTTATACTGTCCCTAACGCTATCTGTATGCACGAAGAAGATCACGGTATTCTTTTCAAGCACACTGATTACAGAAACAACAGAGCTCACACTGTTCGTTCTCGCCGTTTGGTTATTTCTCAAATTGTCACTGGTAAGTTTTTTTTCTATCTTTTTATTTCTATTTTTGGTTTCGTGTGAAAAAAGTGGGAAAAAATCGAATTGGAAAAAAGGTTTTCTAACGGACTTTAAACCTTATTAGTCGCCAATTACGATTATGGTCTTTACTACTACTTCTACCAAGATGGTACTTTCGAGTACGAAGTTAAGGCTACTGGTGAACTTAACACTCACGTTTTGGCTGAAGATGAAGTTGCTGCTCCTTATGGTACCATTGTTGCTCCTCAAATTAACGCTCAATACCACCAGCACTTCTTCACCATGCGTGTTGATCCTATGATTGATGGTCAAAACAACTCTGTTGTCCAAGTTGACACCAGTGCTCTTCCTTACCCTACTGGTCACCCCAAGAACATTTATGGTAACGGTTTCAAGGCCACATATACCACATTGAAGGATACTATTGAAGGTCAAGCTACTGCCAACCTCGAAACTTCTCGTTTCTGGAAGATTGTTAACGATAAGCGTATTCACCCTTATGCCAAGCAGCCCGTTGGTTGGAAGGTTGGTTCTCACCATCAAGCTCCTTTATATGCTCAGCATGACTCCGTTGTCGGCCAACGTGCTGGTTTCGCCAAGAAGACTCTCTGGGTCACCCCCTACAATGAAGACCAGATGTTCGCTGGTGGTTTCTACTGTAACCAATCTGATGGTTCGGATACCCTCGAACAATGGGCCAAGACTGGTGATGACATTGTTGATAAAGATATTGTTCTCTGGGTCACCTTTGGTATCACTCACTTGCCTCGTGTCGAAGATTTCCCTGTTATGCCTGTTGAAATGTGTGGTTTCTTCATGAAGCCTTGCAACTTCTTCATTGCTAACCCTGGATTGGATATTGCCCCCACCAACAAGAAGATTAACCAATCTGTCTACGCAAAAGACTTTGAAAAGAAAGAAGAAGACTGCTGCTCCAAAACCAACAAACTTTAAATTGCATTCTACACTCCCCTTTATTAAGATGAACAGCATTGCTGGTCAATAATCCTGTACAAAACTTATTATAAATATCCCCTTTTGATAATAAAATTAAAATTTGAACTACAAAACAAGGCTACTATGAATAAGAATGAGCGCATGACTTTACTATTATTTTGTTAATAATCGTACAGATTTAATTGCTATATCGACTTTGATTTATTACACTATTGTATAAAAATGAAACTTCGTAAGGTAACAGGTTATTATCATTCTCGTATTCTTGATTGACCGAATTATAAACCTATTGACAGCTAGAGTTATATTATTTTTGATAATCTTGATTTTCTTGAGCGTAACAAGATATTTTTTTACGAAATCAGTCCAAGTAGATCATATAGACTCTTGCGTTCATTACAGTATAATTTGCTTGGTTGTACGCGGGTTACATATATTTTTATTGAGAAGTGAAAAATAGAAAATATCTGAAAATTTTTGAATACACCTCTATTAGCACTTTTCTTTTATATAATAATTGAAATAACAAAAAATTACCCTTTAGAAAAAAAAGCATGTGGAGTATTAGGAAGCTCGTAGGGATCAAGGGTTTCAGTCAAATATAAATGATTAATCTCGTTCAACAATCTCCTCAATTCAACAACTGGTGAATCATAGTATATAAGAGAAAGACCAAGAAGCGTATGAAATGACAACAAGTAATCTTTTTTTTCTTCTTTAATATTAACATCATTATATATTATAATGAGGTCTTTAATACCTTTGGCTCAATTATGCCCTCCTCTGACAATGAGGGAATGGATAATGTACCGGCTCAAGCCATTAATTTTGCGTCTCGTATGGCATTTCCTTGGGATAAATGACAATCATTTTTCCTTTTTTAGTAATTTTGAATAAGACTTTTGGCTTTGTTAAAAATGACAAGTATTTGCAGCTTCCAGAACGCTATTTTTTGGCAAAAATGCATAACATAAAACAACTATAATTATATATAGAAAACTTATGGATATCTTTACATACACTACACTTTAAACTAAAAATTTGAATTAGAGTGACCTTAATTCAATGCCCACATCTCTTAAATGCATTATAATTTCTTTATTTAACTTGGAGTTTTTCCTTAAAAGTTGGAAATTCAAACTTACGTTTACTGTAAAACGTATATTCCGGTAGGGTTGTGGTGTCATCACTCGTTATAGACTTGAATATACTGTGAATATTGATGAATTATATGCATTATTTTAATACCTCATTGTCTAAGTTATGGTACGTCATCATTGATTGATAGAACAATAAGTATAAACTCTTATGTAATCAATTGAGTATACAGCTTATTATAGAATGTGTTATTATATTTGATAAAAGAGAGAATTGTAAATAATCAAATGATAACAACGAGAACGATATTTTGATTCCTGTGTACAGCATAAATTGATTATTTCATTTATCAGAAGAAATAATGTATGACTCATGTCTATTTTGCAAGATATATAAAAGAGAGAAGACTTAGTTTTCTACTTCTCTCTCTTTTTTATACTCTCTTTCACTCAAATATGAACAACAGTTAGCATATTTCTTTACTCCCCATCAAACCAGTACCTCTTATCTCAAAATATGGAAAGATACCACTGATATATATTATATATCATAACTTTAATTACGTTTGTTACTATTTTATTAATAATAAAACATCACTCTTTATGGGCAATGTTTTTCACTTGTGACAACAATGAAAATGGTATCTCTCCTTTTAAAAGCTAAGCATAACTACGATTATATACCATAAATATACTTAATAAACGAATATATTGTTTTAGTGATATTCGTCAATGATTTATGGTGTTCTGATATTGGCTTAATATCATTCTTTCATAAAGGTAGCAAATGAATATCTTTTATCAATAGTCGATTAATTAAAAATAACATAAACTAACACCATCACTTAAATATATCTTATAGTAAACCTTAAGATACCCTCTGTTTTAAACAAGATGCAAACTAAATCCCTGGATTTTCACCACTTGGCTTATACACAAAAGATACGGGCAAGACCAATAATTTCAACTATTAGTTGGAATGAACCAATAAAAGTTATGATTACCAGCGGTGAATCCTCAAGGGCATGTTAGCCGCGTCAACCTGGCATCCGATAAGTAAGTCGCAATAATAATTTCATCACCGGTTAGTGTTCTAATTGAGTTTCCACTTAGTATCGGCCATCTAAATTTAATCGATTTATCTTCGGAAGCAATAATCCAGTTACTGAAATCAAACACAACGGAAGAAGAGTACGAAGGTATTATGTCAGCAATGGGTGTTGAGGAACCAGAGCTTAGTGAAAAAATGAATGAGCTTTTAGATACGCTTAAATCAATTCAAAGTCTCTCGAGTAGAGTATTAAGAAACAAACTATATCAACACGTATGTAAACAAGTCTATGACATCGTTGGTGAATATGATATTGGAATCATTGAAAACTTGACTCGACACTTGAAAGTAACTTTTTAATATATAATTTTGCGCTGACTTATTTGTTGTTTACCCAATATCTAGTCTGAATTCGATGGAATCTCCAAAGCATCCATTAGAATCCAATACTTTAGAAAGATCGGTAGTCGTATACACTATTATCGCGATAATAGTTTAGTTGTAATTACCGGCGAACGATACTGTATCGATGGGGTGGATTGAAAGGGGGTGCTATGCCATTAACAAAGCGAAATGGGATGGCATATTGTTCAAAGTCTGCAATCATGAAGTATCTGCAGGCTTGGTAGAGTTTTCAGATGGGACCAATGTTTGCACTAATATTAAAAATGAAAGATACGACATCCAAAAGCTCTATAAGATGATGGTAAATATATTGAATGGATATTCCTCTGGTATTAAAAAAAACATTTTTTTTTTTTTTACGATGTTATGGTAAAGCTTTTTTTTTAAGGGATTTACATACTAATGGTACCATTTTGAAAATAAGAGTACAGTTTTTTTCGAGAAACTTGTGGAACACAAAGAGATATTATTCAGAAGTTAGCACCTTGTGTTTACTGTTCCAACAACCGTAAAGCTTCTATTAAAGTTCATTTCTCAAAACCCCTCCCCGACTAATTGCATGGAAAAATGCTGTAATCAACCATTTTGATCAATTTTAATGAAAAAGTACCATTATAATATTTTTATTAGTATCAATATTTTATCGAATGTATTATAATTTTAGGAGTACTAATAATAAAATATAACCAATAAAGATCACATGCTAATATAGTGCTTTTTAAAAAAAAAAATGGGAAAGATGATTTATGAGAAAGAAATTGGTTATATGTATCGATAAGCTTTTATGCTAATGACTCCATAAATAAAGCTTGCAATGCATATATCTGAAAAGAATTAAGTAATTATATCTCCTAATAAGGTATTGATATATTCAGGAATATTAACCAGCATGCTATTTGCCTATATACAATCGCTTCTATTTGAAACAAAATCTTGATGGTTGTCCGCTCGAGAAGTTGCTGCTGATCGAGTTTTTCCACAAGGATTTCTCAAAAGTGCAAATCAAGAAGGCTGAGTGATACCAAAAAGAGAGAGTAACCAACAGTAAGGTTCATTACCAAATAACAACACACAGTTACACATATTTTTTTTAGATGAATGGAATGCAGTTATTTCGTGCCATTTTATCTCTATAAATAAATAAAATGGCACGGGATGACTGTAATTCCATGCTACTTTTTTAGAAAAAAATGTTTCATAAACACAGTGAGACATCATCAAACCATTTGGTATTTGTTCATTATATAAAGTGCACTCTATTCTAAAGTACTTTTCAAATCGAAAACAATAACACCAAGAGAATGATATTTAACATTTAATTTGATGAGCATCTTAATTCTAGGAAAAGAAACATTGTTATGGAGAGGGAGAGAGAGGTTTTGTATATTGTGTAAACTTAAAGCACATTACGTTTCCGAAAACTCCAGTCGATATTTTATTGCAAATCTATAATTTATCATGGGCTTTAGTTATCTCTTTGCTCCTCCCAAAAAAATAAAGAACGATGCATGAGTTTTTCATGCCGCCATCCTCAATTGTGACGTTTTTTAAATGGTTCTCCGGACAAATGCATTGGTGTTCCTTCACCTCTTTCTAAGTTTAAGGCAGTTCCGATGATTAAATCAACGAACTTTGTTATGATGACTAGAATGAAATACTTGGATACGTGTCATTTATCTTGGTTACCATTTATCTTTGATATAAACCTGATGACTGCGTGTCCGTTAATAGCAACTCTTGACATACATTCTCTATGTAGGTTATGAACTGAAGTACCAGCTTTCGTCTTTTTGCGATCAATTTGTTGAGCATACTCCAATGGAATTTTATTACCTATGTATAAATTACCTTGTCTTTATTTGTGTAATGATGTTATTCTGGACTGCATTGAAGTTAAATGTTAAAAGACTTTTATCAAATTGGTTATTACTTCCGGTAAATCTTTATATATATATATCTATATCTATATTTAAGAAAATAAAGGTTTGAATAAATAATAACGTTTCTAGTTTCTCACCGGTTTCGAATGTAACCTATAGAAACTGATTTAAGGTTGTATCTCTTCACTTTTAGAAATACACATCTTCTTTTTCTTTCTCATGACACTAATTTATGCAATGTATAATGTTTATTACGAATAGAATTGTTCGTTATATTTGCGACATTTGACCGTATTATTTTCGCGTTTACTAATATACTTTTTTTTTTATTGGAATAAATATTAGTTGGCAATAGTTTTTTAACAATCAAGATTTTATATAGTTTTTTTTTTTTTTTTTTTTTTTTATGTGGGAGGGAATAGTATTGTCTCAGATAATATGTTTAATGTACATATGGTTTAAATGCATTCAAATGCTTACAATAATGGACTCTTATAAGCGTTATGTAAAAAATAAGCATCAAGGATGTTTCCCCTTTAATAATGCATTACAAAGTAAAGCGATCGTTATTTCTAAATCAACTAAATGCAATAAAAGCACCATTACCTAAAAAAAGTGATAAACTTAAGATTGGCACCATTTTATCCGAATTCAATTGTTTTGGAACACGGATACATGCTCTTGCATATTAGCTTCTTCCAACTGCAGAAAAAAAAAACTTTTTAATATAGCTTTATATCTATTATATGAATATGTCTTTGACTTGAATATGTATGTTTTATAATATATACATGAAACTAAAACAGGTAAATCTATTTGATCGCATACATCGGATAGAGAATGAGAAGTCTCTTTTTGCTCTTCAAAAAAAAGTGAAAAAGCTAGATAAAGCTGGTTTTTGTGATTCAAGTTATATTACACCATATGAGGGAAAATGACTAATCTATTTCCTTGTACTGTTTGGTTTTATTCAATTATAATTAAAGAAAAAAAAAACCATTTTCTTTTTCTATTTTTGAAGGAGAAGAAAAGGTGAACATGTTACTACGTATCAAAGTAAGATGATTACAATCCAGAAAAGAATATGCAGAAAAAAAAGCAAAAGACAAAATACAATCATCATTATTACAAGATGTTGACTCCTCCACAAAGTTATCCAACATGAAATGGGTTTCTATATCGAGTATTTTACTATATCGAGAACGGATCGGGAGTTGCGTTTCAATGCAAGCATATTGTGTGTGTGCACATTTAATAAGAGCTACCAATTGCAACTACATTTCAAATAATAAAACGAAATTAACTTTATAAAGAAAAGAAAGAGATACGGAACATTTTGTTAATGGAATACCCAAAATGGTTTAATAAAAATGAAGCTTATACCCTTTTACTAAAGTTAAAAAAAGATCCTTTATTAACACCAAAAGGAGAACACTTTAAATGAATTTCATTCCTATTTCTCTGCATCGTCATTCGCTCATTCTATATCTTGATTTAATATAGAATCAAAAACCATAAATCAAACACACCTTCTTCTTATATCATAAAAAGAGGCACTTTTCTCCTTCACAAATCCCCTGAGCACCTTTTCAATTTAAATACGCCTTTTACGTGTCCCTCAAATCAAATATAAAGTTTTTAACCCCTCCCTTTTATTATGTATCTGTGCGTTATTATCCATTACAAATACGCATGAAATTAATTATTATTAATAGAATTTATCATTATTTGTATTGTTATCAATACAAAATACTACATGATAATCATAATAATAAACAAGGTTGATATGATTAACCTTTTAATATTAGGAGTAAAAAAAGGGGATACGGATAGAGTGGGAGAGACAGAGGAGGTAAGAGAAGGAGGGACGCCTACAGTGTATAAACTCGGAAAAAGCCAATCCGATTCGTAATATTATAAATTAAAGGGGATAATGAGAGAAGGCAGTTTAAATAAAAAAGTAGTTGTATGGTAACCATGTGAAGGAAGTACTTGCAAATTACCTAAAACAGCAGCCCTTTAAACCATACTGCAACATGACATAAAGACTACGCGTGGATTAAAAAGGGGAATTGGAAAGAGTTGATAGGTAGCACAAATCAATTGTCAAAGGAAATATCTTTTCATGGTTGCGCACGGTGATAAGTCACTTCAAAACTTGTAATACTAATTACCACATCGTATTACAACAAGAAAATAAAAACAATCGGAATCTATCCGTCCCTTTTGGCTCACTGACCTTTTTTCTATTATTATTATTTACTTTTCCTTATTCTCTCTCTCCTTCCCTTCTCCTTTTCTTTTTATTATTATTACAATCATGTTTGATCGACATGTAAACAATTGATAAACAATGGCTTGTCTATTTCATTGATTAATAAGACAGTTTATAAAATATATCGGCGTAAAAGCAGATGAAAAGCGAACAGACAAACAGGCCCGTCATTAAGCGGAGTTAATACTAATCAGGCCATGCTTTCAACACATGTGCTACGGAGGCTACACGAAAGAAAAAGAAAGTGCGTTTTTTAATGTTATTCACATCACAATTAAAAACGATCTATTCTATTATACAACACGATGGAAAAGAGCTATATACTTTATTTGGATTATTGTTGATCTTTATTACTACTATATTACGATTGGTTCAAGGCGCGTTTTCATAGATTGTTTTATAGGAGGAGAATAAGTACAAAAAGTTTGTGTGTTGTGTCAGGGGCTTTTGTTAAAGGAGAAATGAGCTTATATAAATACGCCCTCTTTTTTTCCCTTCTTTTTTTATTACTTTTTCTCTTTTCCCTATAAGCTTATTTCATTTATTTTTTATCCTTGTTCTTTTTTATTTATTAAAAAGAACAAATTATTAAGGCCAAATATAAGAATTTATAAATAAACTATGGAAATATTGGAACTTGTTCAACAAGAAAATACCCAAAGTCTTGAAAGACCCTTTCAATGTACATTTAACGATTGTAAAAAGTCATTTGGAAGAAGATCCGATCTAGTGCGACATTCTCGAATTCACACCAATGATCGACCTTATAAATGTAAAGAAGAAGGCTGTGAAAAGAGCTTTATTCAGGTAAATGCTAATAAACAAGAATGAAATATACATTATATTAACTCTACAATATAGCGTTCAGCATTGACTGTACATATGCGAACCCATTCTGGCGAAAGACCGCATTTATGTGAATTTCCTGGATGCAGCAAGACATTTAGTGACAGTAGCTCGCTTGCGAGGCACAGGTAATAATAACAATAATATAAGCAAATAAACAAACAAATGTTGACTTTGCTATTAGACGCACTCATACGGGAAAAAGACCTTATAAATGTCCAGTTGATGGATGCATAAAAAGCTTTGTACGAAAAACAATCTTAACAAAACATATGAAAATGGACCATGTCACCAATGGTAAAAGCATCCAATGGCAACCATTTATTGAAGAAAGAAGACGCAGTATGCTTGAACAACAACAACCAAGACCTTTATGCAGTTGTATTGAATGTCAATTACCAATTTCACCTCATACACCACCAACTTATTATGAAGAAAACAGCCCTTATTCTAGTCAAGATGACTCCATTCCTTCTTCTCCTACCACCATTAGTCATAGCAACTCGTCATGGTCTTCAACTTCTTCAACCTCTTCATCAATACACTGGTCTTCTGCACCACTTTATTCTCCTCCTTTAGGTTATTCTCCCACTAGTCCTGTAGAAAAGAGTAATAATAGTATTTTATTACCTTTTCCACAACAATACAAAAAACAATATGGATTTGATGCAAGATATTCATAATCATTCAGTATTATGAATTTATTTATATATGAAAAAAAAAAAACTTATTATGTTCATTTCTCCATACTTGGCTTAAACCAAATATATTATACCACATTACATACATCTCTTTATGCTTTATGATTCTATATTTATATGTACTTTCTCCTTTTTTATTATTATATTGATTTTCCCTCTGTTTCTATTATAAAAAAAATAAAGTTTCTTGCTATATTAAAAGCATCATCCTATTTTACCATAAAATACTCTTATTCCGATAAAAATTTGTATTCTGCAGATCAATCAATCAAATAGTCTTGTTAAAGTGACTAAATGTAATCTATTTTGAATCGGAGTGTTCTCACTCCTTGTATTTAAAAACGCCCATAAAGTCATGCACTTGGAATAATGAGCTTATGTGTTCCCGTTGATGGAACCGCCACTCTCCTTTTCTACAAACAAACAAAATGAATGGAAATAAGCTTTCTTGTATTGTTTATTTGTTTTATGAACTAAATGACAAGTGTTTACGCAATAATAATAATAGTAATAATGACAATGATGTTTTTTTCTAATATTCTATTTTATAAATATATATATATATATACAATAATACTAATGGTGATGTTATAAAGAATCTTGCAAGATCTCTTTAACTACATTTTTATACAAATTACCATAAACATCCAAATTTAACTTTCCAATAGCTTTCAATTTAGAACCAAGCATTACAATCTCATCCTCCAAACCGGTGAATGGCACATGATCATCAAGCTTATTATTTATAGTGTAAAACACCAACTGTTGACAGATGCGTTCATACATTAAACGGAATATACTTGAATTGGATTGTAAATTGTGTGAAAGCCACTCTCTCCAAAAGTCCACTGTCTCTGGCTTTTGAGCTGCCTGGCATGCATGCAAGGCAAGATGATGACAACTGTTCTTCTTTTTCAATAATGAAGTGTACACCTGTTTTAATTTAGTCAAGTTGTCAACCTGATCTTCTTTACCGATTAAATGGCGATAGGGGATAATGAGTATTGAAATGACAATCATATTTTGAAACTCGTAACGGAACTGGTGGGTCATTCTGCGCTCATCGAATTTGAGTGTCATGGGGAATTCATGACTCGTTAGATTCAAGGCACGCGTTGTTTCTTCATCATCAGAGACCAAGTGAACGAGTCCATGATAGTAGATGCTTTCAAAGGATTGTTTGCCTTGTGTTTGATATAATGAATGAAGCCATTGATAAGCAGACTTGATGTAATGGGTTTGGTCGTTTTGCTTAATAAAGTATTGATATTCAAACTCGGCACATGTTTCAATCAAAAGATGACGATAATGGCGCAAGATACGATTGGCACAATCCTATTTTGTTTGTTTGTTAGATTGTTGTATATGGATAAAAATAGAAAAAATGATCTTACCAATTTAATGATTTCCAATATGATAAAGCACTGTCTGAGTGCCTTTGCAAAGGCATTCTCCATAAAATATTGCTTCATCGCCTCAATCCGAGGCTGGTTTGGACAAAGATGCTGGAAGATCAATTCCAAACAACTCAATTGTTTAGAAATATCCAAACAATTGAATTTCAACTGTTGTATCATTAATTCGGGATCAAATATATCCTGTAAATTTTCTGCACTGATATAATCGGGGAAATTCCAACGGAAAGAAGTGGACAAGACGGAATGATGTTCAAATGGATTGATGAGTGTTTTTAGAATCTTGACTAATTCCACCATGATGATGCGAATAAAATCAAAATCTGAATCATGATGAAATGCGCGATCCACTCGTTTCCAGTAACGATCGGCTCGTTTGCGTTTTTCTCGGCCAGAAGGACCATCGAGATTGGGCCGAAAGTATAAATGAGGATCGGAAAGGAGATCATGACGAAGCTGAAGACTTTTAAACATGTGCGAGATGGAGAGCTCTTGAAGAGTGTCTGCATTAATAGGTGGAATCCAAGATACCTGCTGTTGCTGTTGCTGCTGTTGCTGTTGTTGTTGCTGTTGCTGTTGTTGTCCCCTTTTTGAGTGATAATACCATTTATAGTATTTTAGTGACTCTGAACACTGCTTATGTTTTTTGTTATAATAGTGTTTGAATGCATTGTTGTTTAGGTATAATCTAGAGTAATTATTATTGTGACGAGATGATGAATAAAGGCAATGACGTTTGTAGAATCGAGCAAGGGTTGGATTTAACCGAGTTTTATTTTTAATAGTGCTGTTATTGCCATAGAGATTAACAACGGATTCTGTTGCTGTCTGGTTATTTACTTCTTCACTTTCTTCTCTACTATCTTGTTGCTCATTGTTTGTATTGCAAGAAGTGTTGACCAAAGGTGTTTTATCTGTGTAATGTTCATCTTCCCTAAGCATTTTATTATTATTATTGTATTGTATGGAATGAAAAAGAGAAAGAAGAAAGAGAGAGAAAAAAAAAAAATAAAATAAAAAAAATAAATAAATAAATAAAGTGGCGAAACAAACATTCATATGGTTTGAGACTTACCATTTCCGGTACTTGTTCCGGTACGAAAGAACTACAAAAAGTCAGGGCGATCATCCAAACTTTATTCCGAGACACCTTTTTTTATGCAATTTATTAAATTTCATTGACCGAAACTACCGACTTGTTCTCTGTTGCCACCACTTTATTGATTGATAGTCAGCTGTCACCATTTCTGCATGTACACGAATCAAATTGCGTTTTAAACTTGTGCAAATTCACGGTCAACCGTTCTTTTTTAGTCAACACATGTGCGTTACATCTGACACAATGCCTTTTTATTATCATTGCAAATTACGATACTTTTTTTCATTGTTGTTCTACATAACAACCTTATTAGATCCAACAAGGCTTGGTTTGAATCTCTATTTTGTACTACTTGCAAGAACGAGAAATTGATAGTCCGTTACTATCATAATAATGGATAGTAAATGAAGAGGTAGTAACAACAGACATATCATACGTTTTACGATATTTTTAGTGAAAGGCCTCCTGAACGCTCCCTTCCCTTTTACATGGATAATAAATCAAATGTCAATAAGCATGAGATCTTGCCTGAAAAAGTTAATTTTATCAACTCCTACGCCTTTATAGTCGGAAATAAATATTTGCTTTATTTATGATAATATAACACTAATAGAAATAGTAACTCAACTTGGTATTACGATTATTCATCTTTTATCATATAATATCAGACCTCTTTTCTTTTATATACCACCAAACAAACAAATAAACAAAACAGTGACCTGATATCCGGAAAACTCATCGATATAAAGGTTTCATCTACTCAAAAGAAGAGAGAGAGAGATAAACGCAGGGGGGGAAGGTTTACAAGTAGCCGAAGTAATAATATTATATATAAATATAAAGCAGAATCTCCTTTAAAAGTCTATAGAAATACATTTCCCCTTTTCACTACTATAAAAAAATAATTGGATAATGTATTAAAAAAACACATTGCATTTCATTGGTTATGCTTGCACTCTAATTATAGATTTTGAATAAACAGTTTACTAAATCTGCTAAATGTACATATACAAAAGTGTAATGTTTTTATTGGTTAAAGATATTGCTGTTCTTTCTGTAAACAAATAGTCAATATTATATTAAATAGAAATTGTGCATAGTCTCTTATAGATAAGAGAAAAACAAGAGTATTCTCACTTTCACGACTTCCGGGCAAGCGGGAACAAAAGAAATAAATAAAAGACTTACAATGCCCTTGGTTTTTTGAAAATGGACCATTTTATGATCTTGATTTGAAGATAGACTGGGAATCTAAAAAACCAAAGTTTTTTTTTTGCATCTGTATAAAATACCTACTTTTTTTTTTAAAAAAAAAAAGTTTTTTATCACACATTCATCCTGTGCAAAATCAAAAACCCCTGAGCATTTTTAGCATGATTTTTTTTTATTTCGCCTCAGTTTGAATCACCGTTTAATACAGAAGACGCATCTTTAAGAACAATACTATCAAGATCATTGCTAAACAAAGAAATTTATATTCTATTTTGATTTGTTGCTGACAAAAATAACATTTTGACAACATGCTATTCGCCAATCAAAAAGTCGATAAAGTGATTCTGTAGTACCAAAAGGTTTGCATAATGAAATTCAATAAGCGATATCACTCCGATCCATATTAAGGCAGTTGTTTATTCTTTTGAAAACAGTTATTACCGTTGTTATTGTTATCTTCTGAAGTGCAGCTAAATTATTGTCATAGAGAAAATCTGACTTTGCTTGGTACACGCGTATAAAGCACTCGCCCTCACTAGACTAAATAAACAGAAATGGTATTGGTAAACAAATATTATTCGTTGACCCCAAATCAAATAAATTCACCTCGCAGAGGATGATGTCTTATTAGGCATATGTCAACCTTGAAACGTACTTGGTACTTCATGATCATCAAATTTACCTAAAAACAATCATAAGCATTTTCATACGGTTATAACTGCCCTTTGAAATTAATTACTATAATAAGTATTGCCATTATTAACAAAAATTAGAACATAAAAAAATGCTACTTCCGCTGACAAATATAAGGAGAGTATGAAAACTTTTTGATGCTGTTTTCTTTCATAATATTCCTCGTTTTTGTCTTGACATACTTATTATCATTGTTAATAATAGTATTTACTACTGCAGTGTATAAACTGGATGGGGGTTTAAAAATCTCAAGTAAACAGCTTCTGGAGACGAATCTCGATTTCTTTAGCACCGTTATACCTTTTATTCATTTCCTCTTCATATTAGCACCCCAAATAAAGCTCCTTTGTAATACGAGTTTTATTGCTACTATAAGGAGCAGTTAATAAACATATTCTTCCTGGATTCGATGAAGCATGAGCAAAAATAAATATCTTTCCGGTTCTTTCTCAAATTCACGTTATGTACACACTTTTCTTTTAAGGCTCACACTCTGTCCAATTTATTATTAGCTACTATCATATATATATATATATATATATATATATATATAGTTAGATAATTATCTTTTTCTTTCGGGCCTTATTTTATCCGTCATTTTAGGATGCTTTTCCAAACCATTACTAAATTTAGTAGTATGGTTTCTATTTTCTCTCAGTTCAGCTAGTTTTAATATCATAAGGTGGCCATACTGAGCTCATACTGAGAAAGGGTTATAAACATATTTTTTCAAGACTTTATTTGTATTTAATTAAAGTCAGCTCAAGGATCCCAAGTCCTTATCTATGACTTCTGTCTTAAAGATTTCGCTTAAATACAAAAAAAAATTTTTTCTAAATAGTACAATACATTTCAATATTAAAAAGCTCAACCTTTAATCTTTTGGATTAACCTGGTATTTCCAAAAAAAAAAGAAAAAAAGTAATTGAAAAACAAAAGGGTTTTTAAAGGCTATTTTTTTCACTTCCAAAGAAACAAACAAAAAATATCTCGAGTCGCGTACGAGACTTAAAAGAAAAGAATAAATTACAATCAACCGGATAGAACTAATTACTAAGAGTCATAAAGCAAAGCCAGTATCAAAAAGAAGCTATTACTATTCTATACTGATAATCGATGTCGTTGCCAAGGCATGAAGCGATTGAATGTACATATGTGGTAATAAAGTTTTAGTCTTTATGGATAATAGAGTTGTTTCGATACTGTAGACCGTTGTATATAGGCATTTTAGGGCGGCTCTGCTATCTGAATTATTTCAAGCGAGGTGAAAAAAGAGAGAAATGCACACAAAGTAAAAAAAAAAAAAACTCTTGTATTTTATAAAACTGTACTCTTTGAGAAATAAACTTAGACGGCTGGAAAGATTAGAACGGTGGATTAACTGGTGTAATATATATGTACGATTTTTTGTTTCTTTTCTGTAAAATAAATATAACTTTGTAGAAAAGACACAAAGAGGCGCGGTATTTCTGCTTTGATATCAAAAATGTTGCGTTTCAAATGCAAGTAAAAGTGTATAACAGTTCGAAAGAGCTTTCTTTCAATACTATAAAATATAAAATTGATTTGACTTTAATGGAT
>MU622356.1:53468-71640 GCA_025399235.1 Backusella circina FSU 941 | reverse complement strand
GGCCAAGGGAAACAGTACCAACCTTACTATTAGAACTTCTTAGAGAGTCATCGTATGAAAAGTCACTAAAGTTCTTATCAGAAAAGTTTGGGTGGTAACGATTACTAGTTGCAACAACGGAACCTTCCTTATGCGAGGTTTGAAAGGACTCTAACCGTCTATACATGTTACCAGTTTTATGTTACTGATATTTTACTGAAGAACGTTATGAACTAGTAACGAAATTGGTAGAGAAGTCGTCGAAATAATAATTTTCATCGGAACCTTCGGTTAACTCTGTGTTAGTATATTGAACGTTCGACATTGAGACCATTGAAGAAACTAAACTTAGGTAGTTATTCTACTCCACATTCTCGTTAACTGTATAGCAAACATTGCCTACCTCGTTCAAATTATTTTAGTCAGTACTCTCGCCGTATCTTTCTCATTTCACAGACCTTGCCCTGTTCTCCAAATTGACGCTAAAATGTTTATTTCAGCTTATGTATAGACAAGAAGTAGTAAAAGAACTGTTCGTTTCTAGCGAGTTCCCCATTGTACGAGAAAAACTAACCGTTATTTTTGAGGGTTCCACTAAATAGAGATAAAAATATTATTGTTAGTCAGTTATGTGAGAGAAATATTTGCTTGTTAGTCAGTTCGAATGAGATATCAGTCCTATCTTTGGTAAAATTGTTTTCTGAAACAAAGCACTATTCCATTCTATGTGAAATTCTACCTAAGTTACAACTTCAGAACCTAAGATTTCGCTGCTTATTCTATAAGGTTATGAAACGGCCGACCAAAGTTTTCTTTTATCCCACTGTCGACTGTTTCCTTGCTCAACTATGATGATAGCTCGAATAGTAAAAGAAGAAATCAGATGTCTATTTTTGTTATCGTCAATTATCTACTTTGTTTACTATTATAACTACTTCACATATGGACTTCGTGAGATAGTTGCCTGAAGTAAGAAAGCCTTTTGTCACAACGAAGTTTCCGTCTCTTGAAAAGTAGCTCTTATCGCTCAAGGTATTATGGTAACATTCGTTACCTTATCTAGCAAAGCTCTAGGACTAGTCGACGAAGTGCTCGTCACTTCTCTTTGCTTCGAGACATAAAAGAGCTACGGAGCGAATGTAATGCATCCAGCTCTCATGGCTAGAAAAAGTTGACAACGAAGTTTCTGTAAAATCAACTCTTCCCATTTCATTTCTTAATTTTTTTTTTTTACGTAATTTGAGTTTACCCTCTTTATATGTTCGGTGACTTTTTATTGTCAGAATGACGCTTAATGTATTCGTTGTACTTAATGAAACAATTTATAGAAATGAAAAACGATGTCCAATTTTATACAAACTTACTACTGTTGAAAAGACCACAAAGGCCCCATTTTGGTAGGAACCAAAATGTACCATTCAGACTAAAACATCTTTAACCGAACCCGGGAATTATACAACCACACGTTTTCTCACCAGTTAAGACACTAACCACCTTAAGATGACTTCCCACATTCTATTTGTGGGAAGTTCCACCCAAACTTATTAATAGTAATTAACAACAGAAGTTGTTATCAGTTAGTTGACATAAAGAAATAATTTTTAACCTTATGAGCAGTAATAACTAATCGTTAGATCTAACTATTACTCATATACACAACATCAAATTTTATTTTTTTTTCCTATAAAGTAAATGGACCTTATTGAACTACCTACCTTCTTTTCTTGTTTTTCTTAGCAGATCTTTCCTTGCTGTTACTACTTACTTCTCATCACATCAATTATCCTAATGGTAGTAGAACAGAACATGTAACAATTCTACATTATCTTAAATATCTTAAACGTATCTTACAAATTTTTGATTGAAACACCTTTAGGATATAAAATAAAAATTTGATATTTATTATTAAACGTGGAAGGTAAAACTTATTTTATCTGTTTCAAATTTTTTTTTTTTTTTTTTCTCTTTCTTTCTTTGCTTTTGTTTGTTTTTTTGACAAAAAACAGTAAATTTTTTATTATTCTTACTCTATCTTACTCTACCTTTTTTTTTTTTTTTTTTTTTTTTTTTTTTTTTTTTTTTTTTCATTTCTAATTCACTTCCTCTGTCACTCACTATGAATATCTTTCTGCCTCTTCGTAAAATATGTCTTATTTTTTCTTGTTTTTAACTGAAAATAAATTAAATTTGGTCACACAGCTTCATTTCGGAACTGTAGCTGCACTAGAGAAGGAGATTTGAGGAAGGTATGAAAGACACCACGGCACGGTGGTGGGTTACGCTCTTGACATAGAGACATTGCGACAGGGTAGCTCTACTATGGGACAAGAGGTAACCGAAGAAAACGAAGAAGTTTACGACGTATCCGTAGACGTCTCATACAGAGACTGGTAAATATTGATCTCTCGCTAATACAATCTTTATTGGTGTAGCTGTGAATATAGATAAAAAATGGATATTATTGGCCGTGACATTGGTGGTGGTTTCTATACTAACTTTGATGTTTCCTTAGCTAGGAGGCCGTTAGAACCACAGTTATGTCATAGGAAACGTTAGAGTCGGAGATGCAGTTTGTGTGATGGGAAGAGACCGCTTTTCCAGCTCACGTTGCGGTCTAGGCAGAACCTCTTTACTTCGACTGCGTCCCAGCGTTCTGGACGGTACTTGAAAAACGAGAACTGTTCACGTAGGTGGTATAGGAACCCGTAAGCGAGCACCCAGAACATCACAGGACTCTCGAATAGCTAGGTGAGCCCAAGCAACGTCTTTAAGAGGTATTTAACGCTCCGGTGGAGCTGTTTCAGGGTAAGCTACGGTAACTGCGGGCTGCGGCCCCGTATCAGCTGCCACCAGTAGTACACGACCTCTGTTACAGGCTTAAGCACCTTCTCACAGAGCTGCAGAGATTTGAAGTACTCCCTCCCCCACAGGAGCAGCCTGACTCCACCTCCAACCAATGTCTACTCTATCCGCTGCCCCTCCACCTGGAATGGAACCCATAGGAACATTGCGCTCCATTGTTACAGGTAGGTCCGTGGCGACGCAAAGAGCCGGCCCGCCCTCATTTTCAGCGGTATCTTTATCCGGAACTGCAACGGAAAGAGTCTCTGGACCTTCTGGAACTGTAGCCCTACGGTACACCACTACGGGAAGAGGACTGCAAGGAGCCCACACTCGAGGACATGAAACACTCAACTTTTAGAGACATTGTCTTTACAGAGCTATCTTTCTAGTAGCAACATCAAGTTATTGTGTCAATCTATTATTTCTAATTATCTAGAACTTGTGAAATCCGAAAACTCTGAAGAAGAAAGAACTGAATACATTTCAAGCTACCAAACCCTTTTGGCCATCATCTCTCAGCGTTATGTCGAAGAACTCGACTCTGTCTTGGGTGCTAACTTATCCGATGAATCAGTTTCAAAGAGTTTGTACGAATTTACATCCTCTGCATTCAAGGGCACAAGACATCAAGTCATTGAAGAAGCAAACACCACTCTTTACCTTTGCTTGAATAGTCCCTCTATTTCAAACCGTTTGATTGCTGTCAAGAAATTGGTTGGTATCATTGATGATAAGTCCAATCCTTTGACTCAGTCTCCTGAAATATTCGAAACCTCTTTTCTTGGATGCTTGGAAAGCTTCGGTCCATTGTTAACATTTGCTGTCGAAGAGGTACCTCATCACGTATTGGATCATGTGCCTGCTGAGAAGATCCTCTCTGCTCTTAGCAATATCTTACAAGAACGTGGTGCATACAATTCAAACGAATCCATTTCTGTGATCAAGTTCCTTTTGTATGACTTTGCAAAGAAACACCCCGAATTGGATGAATCTGTAGGTCGCATCATCTCTGTATTTATGTTTGTTACAACCACTGCCAACAAGAATGCTCTTTTGAAGAAGCTTCCCAAGACTGGAGCTGCAAATTCCAAATTACTCAAGTCCATGGTGAATGACCTTAAAACTTCTTTGAAGGAAGGTGAAAAGGGTGATTACATCGCCTTTATTAAGCTTCTAGCTACATCTGCTAATAGCATCCCAACTAATCTCTGGATTGATATGGTAAAGAGTGATTTGATTGCTGAAAATATTGTGGGTCTTTTGGTTTTGTCGCATGCTGTCACCTTGTCTCAAGGAAGTAAGCAACACAGCCTTAGCTCTTCCTTCTTAGATGCTATTTTATATTTCATTGGAAAAAAGAAGAGCTTGTTTTATACTACTGAGCTTCCTTCTGAGTTCAAACAGGTTGAAAATGGATTACCCTCCAACCAAGTTGTTGATAATTTCAGAAACATAAACAAGATTATCTCCACTGACATCATCCAGCTAGTTCAATTTGCAGTGCTTGGCTTGACAGTGAATACCAAACGCACTTCCGATACTATCGAATGGTTTACCATTAAATCATCCCAAGATCAATATCCTCAATTCCTTGTCAAACTCTTTAAAACTCTTGTTGGTGGATCAGATTTAGGTTCTTTTGAATATGCTATTACCGAATTGATCAAAGGACATCTTCGTGATGATATCCTCTGCTTTTTAACTAGCATTTGGACAAGTACTGGTAAGTTTCTTTTTTTATATATCATTATTTGGCTATTAAGAGTTCTGTGGTTTTGACTTGTATATTTAGATAACGAGAAGGTTGTCCGTGCACGTGCTTTGCAAGTTACCGCCTCATACTTGGAACAATATAGTAAAAGTGACACAGCTCTTGATTTCCAAAACTTGGTACCTGCCTTATTCCCAACCCTTGGTGATGCCAACATCTCTGTTCGTATCCAAGGTATCCATTGTTTAGAAAATATCCATGCGATTTATAGTTCTACAGGCCTACCATTTGGCCCAAAGGTCTATGATGCTGATACTTCAGCTGAAAGCGGAACCAAATCATCTGGAAAGCTCACTATTTTCGGAACTAGTGAACTATACGGTACAAATGCTACCTTCCCAACACTTCGTGCAAATGATATGGCTCATCTCGTTGATTTCTTGTGGTACAGAAATGATGAGATTTCTAAAGACCATAATTACACCATTCATTTGTTCAAAGACTATCTTTCTTCTTGCGCAAATACCAACTCCAAGCAATTTAAAACTCGCATGGCCAATACTCTGGATTTCTTACTTCGTCACGTTATTACATCACCTTCTGTTGAACTTCAGATTAATATGCTTAGTATGTTGGACTCTGTTGAAAGTCCATTGAAGCTTGTAACTTTGGCTCCTCTATTGGAGAGCACACTCAACAAGCCTCTCAATAAGGAAAGTAACAATTTGGTGCATTATCTTATCCGTACTTTCTTGCCCTCGAATGCTAGTAGTTTGGGAGTCAAGTCTGATACCACTCTTCCTCTTTTCCTCCGTTTACTTGCTAACAAGGATGCTCTTGAGGGTGAGGATGACGATGGATGGCAGGTCTCTACTCGCCGTTTTGCTTTGCAGCAGATTACCGCCGAGTTCTTTAATCAGGCCACTTCTACTGCTCAAGAAAAGATTTTCTCCTCTCTTATTGACATCGCAACTAACGGTATTCAAAATGATGTTCGTGCCTCAAAGACTGTATTAGCGCAAATTGATATTCCTGCAAAGATGTTTGAGGACGTTCTTACTTCTGTAGCCAAGGCTCTTACCGGAGCTTCTGTTACACCCACAGCATCCAAGGCTAAACGTGTACGTACAACCGAGGAGGAAGCCAAGCCTGTCGATCTTTACGAACTTGTTACTGTTCTTGAACTTATCGAATCCAAAACAATTAGTCATGACGAGAATCTTGTTAAGCCCTTGTTTGAAGTCTTTACTGCTATGGTCAATGCTGACTTGCGTGATTCCCCTGTATCTCTTGAATATATCAACCAGCTTATTATGTCTTCTCTCACCAGAATTATTCAGTCTGCTGAAGAGAAAGGTGTCCACATTGAAGAATCTACTCTTAGAGTTGATATCGTTGTTCAATGCATCCGTATCACTGGTAATCCTCAAACGCACAACCAAGCATTGCTTCTCATGGCCACTATCGCCTCGATGTATCCCGAATGCGTATTACATAACATTATGCCAGTATTCACCTTTATGGGTGCCAATGTTCTTCGCCAGGATGATAACTACAGCTTCCAAGTCATTCAGCAAACACTCGAAAAGATCCTTCCTCCTCTTGTTGTATCTAGCAGAAAGACAAATAATAACAATGCTGCTGCTTTGGTCCTTGAAGTTAAGCCTATTATCAAGGTATTTGTCGATGCTTTGTTCCATATTCCCAAGCACAGACGTCTTCGCCTCTTTACTGTTCTCATTCACACTTTGGGAGAAGATGAATTCTTGTATGCTATTGTATCACTTTTATTGGAGAAGTTTACCGAAAGACTTGCAAAGGGTGCACGCAGTGATGCTGAATCTCTTACTGAGTTCAGCTTGATTATCTGCCAGAACTTCAGTCCTGAAACACAAATGAGAGCGATTTTAGAGCTTTTGAGTTCGCTTCTTGCCCTTCCCAATGAGAAACCCGAAGATGTAACCATGGATGATACCAACCTGTTCAATGTTAGCGAACATAATGCTAAGCAACTTAGACAATATAAGCTTGCTACCCTCAACTTTATTGGCCAACTTTTAGCATCAAAGGGCTTCTTGAGTAAGGTGATGACATTGACCAACGTAGCTGAAAATTTCCCACAAACGATGCAACCTTTGTATCTCCAGGCTGTTGAGCTTATCTTGAAGAATGTTACTTACTACACCGAGTATCGTGACAGATACTCTGTATCTAAAGACGCCAATCCTGCCATCACTAAATTCTGGAGAGCTGTTCTCAAGGTGGTTTACGATGTTTTAGATAAGGTCAACTCCTTACTTCCATTGGATGCTTTCATTCAAGTCATCACTGAGCTTATTAAGCATGAAGATTATGCCATTCGCCGCAAGGCTATGAACATTTTCAATGAAAAGATGGAATCATTTGAGGGTAATGCTCCTGAAGGTGAAGAGCAGGCTTTGGTCGATATGACTAAGAACTTTACTTTCGTTCTTGAAAAGGAAACTTCAAGCTTGGCCGGTGAAGAAAATAGTATTGTTAATAAGCAATCCGCTCTTATTTGTATCTCTTCCATTGCCAAGTTGCTTGGTAGTCTCTATCCTGGCCAATTTTCTGATGCCATTCCTGCAGTGACCGGTCCCAATGGCCTTGGTTCTAACAATGCTCAGTTGCAAATATCTAGTCTTGTTGCTCTTACTGTTATTTGTCGAGAAATTGGTCCACGTGCAGTTCCTCATCTTCCCAAGTTTATGCCTGTTATCACTGAACTCTTATCGGTCACAGTCAATGCTGAAAACCCCAATCTTCTTCTTCAACTTGGTGTTATTAGTGCTTTGGAGACGATTATCAATGTTTTGCCTCACTTCATCAGTCCTTATCTTACAAAGATTCTCACTGGACTTTTACATTCTTCCATTTATGTCAATGATGCTGCCCATACTCAAAAGACAATGATTGAAGCCAAGACCAAATCCGTTTTAACTGAGCTTGCAACCAATGTTCCTCCTCGTGTTCTTTTAGCACCTGTCTTTAACTTTTATGATAGCGCCATCAAGAATGGTAAGGATGCTACTCTTGCATTCTTCTCAGTTGTTTCTCAAGCTATCCGCACAATGTCTCGTGATACAATGACTTCTCACTACAAACAACTATTCAAGTTCTTTTTGCTTAGCTTTGATGTACGCCGTGTTCAATCTGATAACTTCTCTGAATCAGATATTAATGAAATTGAAGATACCATTATCTCTGCATTCCTTGATCTGGTGATGAAGCTTAACGAAACCTTATTTAAACCTTTGTTCTTGAAGGTTGTTGACTGGGCAACTGTTGAATTGGCTGTTGACGGTGTCAATGTCTCTGAAGATGGTCTTAAGCGTGTGCTGTTCTTCTATAAATTTACCGATGCACTTTTGGAGAAGCTGAAGACTATTTTCACACCTTACTATGCTTATGTGATCGACGATGTCATTATGAGATTAGAACGCTACAAGAGCGAAGAACAAGAAATCGATTCTCTTTGGGATTACATTATGTCATCCCTCCGCAAATCATTCTTGTATGATAGTGATAACTTGTGGAACGCTACTAAATTTGAAAAGATCCTTGATCCCGTGGTTGATCAAATGTTGATTACAACAAAGGGTACCAGTAGTGACTATCTTACCCGCATGAACACGTATGTTGTCTCCTGTGTGGGTCAGATGGCTACCACAGTCTCCAATGATGCTCTTTGGAAGCCTTTGAATTACAAGGTGTTGATAAAGACAAGAGAAGACAATCCGGAAATCAGATTAGCTGCCTTGAAGTGTATTGAAGAGTTCTATATCCGTCTTGGCGAAGAGTGGCTTCTCTTCTTGGCTGAAAGTATCTCATTCCTTGCTGAACTTATGGAAGATGACGACATGCGTGTTGAGAAATTGGTTCAACAAGTCAATGCTGAAATTGAGTCACACTTGGGTGAAAGTTTAGACAAGTTCTTTAATTAGATTTAATTCATACAGTTGCATAAATGTACAAAACTTCAATAAATAGTATTATTATAATTTACAAGATAAAAATAAAACAAATTATGATTTATTTTCTTTTAGCTTTGTGCTATTTGAATAATGGCATCTTTCATTGAGCAGCTGGAAATGAATAATATAAAGATATAAAGATATAACCGGTAAAGGCTTTGAATGGACATGCACATCTAGTTTTCCAGCTGAAAATCAACCTTTAGACGACTATCAAAAATGAGAGCTTTTCATTTTTATAATTGCTCTATTCCGCTATAGGATGGTTGTGGCTTTATAAGCATGGTATTTATTAATACTATAACAACCATGTGACTGACGATGTAATATACTTTTTAAGATCGCTATTTCTTACACATATCACTTTAACGACCCTCATCAATAACAAAAGAATTTAACAATAGTAACCAAGCTTCATACATCAGTCCTTTTAGATATCATTAATGAGTGAAGACAAAGGCTTTTTAATACTACTTTAGACTTCATTTTATTCAAGTTAAACTTAATAGGCTAATACCCAAAGTCTACAGTTGGATTGATGATTATCTGGATTAACTGTGGCTCTATAGTTTGATAGTGCTACTTATCATTATGAAAAAGATAAAGGCTCTCCTACATTCTATCATAAATCTGAGAAGCTCTGGTCACCGTGAATTATTAGTGGAGCAATGATCATTAATATAGGCCGATCGATGAGATCAACATATCGATAAAAAAAAATTATTTATACCATTCAAGGAACAAAGTTATAATTGATTCCGTACCGTAATACATTATATAATAATAAATATTTGTTATAAAACCTTACACCTCTCAATAACTTAATCAGAGTACAATTGAAAACGTAACTAAAGAGAAAATACAACACACACACTCTCTCTCTCTTCAATACAACAAATTAATTAATCAATGTATTTAATTGCTAAAATCATCTATCTATATTATATACGAATATATTAGATAATCAATATGGTAACATTTTGGTTTTTATTCTAAAATATTCTAAAATATTATTAATTAATAATTAATTTTACGTAGTAGCAATCAGAGTATGCTTAAATCAGATACAGTTTAACTACTAGCAAATCATTGAATGAAGGGTTACAGTGCAATTGTCTATTGTAATGCACAACTTCTCAGCATCAGGAATTAAGGGGAATTAGTAAGGGAATAATAAGGATAATAAGTAATAAGTAATAATAATAATACACATGTAAAAGCTGCAAATCTACTATTTTCGCGAGAGCTTCTTTCCAAACAGGTCAAATTTACTGCCAAAACTACTATTCGACTTCTTTTCATTCACCATGCTTTTACTTCGAGGCCTACCGTTAGAAAAGTTTGTTGATACAGATCTGTTGACAGAAAATGGAGCTGCTTCCCATTGTTTTTCTCTTAGTTTCCAGTACTCATATCCATGAGGAAGATAATTTCTGCAAAATGCTCGAACCATATCTGCTACTGTGTCCCGCGGTACTCTACTGTTACTATTTGATCTAGGGCGAAAAGTTGGCTTTTTTTGTATATGAGATAGCAGTAAATTTGCAACAAGCCCTTGTGCTCGTTCTCTACTAGTTTGATTGAGTTTGCCTAAATAAAAAGTGTAGAGGTAAATATTCTGAAATAATCCTTATTTTTTGTTGTAAATTAATCGTACCACATTTGGATTCCATAATGTCCCAGATTGAGCTGTTACGAAATCGATGGTAGCTGACGCTTAAAATGGTAAATATTTGCTTTTTTGCTGCTTCAAACTCACGCCCAGTGGATACACCATTTTTTTCTTGTAATTCTAAGGCTTGTGTAACATTTCTATAAGTTCGATCCTCCAAATTGACTTCTAAATCCGCATCTCTGTTTAAATATGTTCTAGAAATGTTATAGGCAGCTTCCAGTTGGTCAGCGTCGTTTGCAAATTGGTGATTTTCATATTTATCTACAGCTAGAAAGAAAAACTAAAATATTTGCTTAGCTATGTATTCAGAATAAATATTGAAAATAATAGCTCTAATAAGAGTCATTATAAAAACGAAAGTGGAAAAAGAGAAAAACGTGGCATACCAGATTTTCACTGCTGTATTCTTGTAACAAGTGATACAAGAAGTAACCTAGAGGAACTGTTGAATATAGTAGTGCTTTCAGGCCTTCTTTTTTAATCTCTTTGGCAGATATTTCAAGTTTTACTTGTTCTCCAAAAAACTGATATGCTTTCTGGTTGCTTTTGTCGGTTTTTTGCTTGTATTTTATAGCTTTATCATTGGATGTCTGGACAGGTATAATAGTGGCTTTTGAAGACAAGATACTTCCAATGGACGCTGCTCTCTCTCTATGAAGATTACTTTGTAGATCCTCTGATGAAGATCCAATGTGAAAATAATACGAAAGGTCATAAGTTGGAGTGAGAGTTCCATCATCAATGAATACCTCTTCACCATCTAGTCCATTGTGGGCTTTTGTTGCTGCACTTGTAGAGGTTTTTAAATGAGTGGGGGATAAAGGATATAGTCTATTTGGGGCTACGGGTGGAGTAAGAGGTGAAATTGGAGAGACTGGACTGTTACATTGCTCTTCATTTTTGTTGTATTCTAAGTTAATGTGAGTTGGTTTCGAACAAGATGGAGTAGGTAGTGGTAAACCCACAAAATGGGTAGACATGTTTGAAAGTGAATAAAACGAGAGAAAAAGTAGCAAAAAGAAAACAGGGGCTAGTTACTAATTCTTTATGTGCTACTGATAACTGGAGAGCACAATAATGTAGCACAATTCACACCTTCTAATAATTGTTTGTAAATTTTAAATATGTGAGTTATTTATTTTTTTTATATTTAAGCTCTTGCCGGAAGGCGAATAATTATTGAATAATAATATCCACATGTACTTTCATATCTGAGTAGATTTATTACGTATACAAAAGTAATTTATACTGCCATGCGCTATCGATCACTGTCGTAACAGACACGATCATGTGCTCCAACCAAATCCAACAAAACTAGCCATTACAGGGTTTAAAATAGCAACATTCATGTTTTTGTTGTACAATTATTCAACGTTACAATGAAAAATCTGAAATCTGTTAAAAATGTTTAGTGCATAATTCATTTATGGTACTACTGTTTATTTTAAATTAAACCCTGTTAGTTGCTTTATATAAATCATATTTAATACAAGAAAACCAAGCAAACGATCTTTATTAACATAAAGAACTTTGCGTCTGTGAAAACGACATGTTTTATTGACACTCAGTTGCTTTTTCTGTAGCACAGATGAGTTATTTGACTCCATTGACAACGTGTCTAATAATAGAAATTGGATATATGATAGCATTGTTCTTCTCAAAAAAGAAAACAAAACATCGTATGGTTTTTGGATTGTGTGTTTTATACTCAAAATAAAATACTATTTAATTCAGTGAACGAAAACTTAGTGAAAAACTTAGGACTAAATGACACATGTATACATGTACAATCTCAACATGAAAGAGCATCCAAAAAGATTCCCATGTAGAAAGTAACATATCCTTATATACGTAGCTAGCCCATTTTTATCAATCATTTTGTATGGGCCGTTAATAAATAGTGTGTCAATTGAGCTGGTGTCGTTTTTTATTTAAAATTTGTTTGAGAAGGTATAAAATAAACCATAAATAAGGTGAGTGGTGCGCAATTACACGTTTTGTTTTCTGCAGAAATCTTTAGTATACAATTTGGCCAAATTACAGAAAAAAATTGCAAAATAATAATATACTATTTTAAAACTTGGCCATTACTAATAAAACTTTCATATTTTTTGGCACAGCAATAATTACTCGCGCCAATCTCACGTTACATTAGTAGTGTACTGTACCCAGCATATAAACACCACCTTTACCAACACTCGTCATACATATATAATGAATATTTGTCGATTGCTGTTTCACGCACATGTTAACTCCAAGAGTCTGCAATTACGACTTGTTTACAAATACACTTTACAATGGAAAACAAACACACAAATACCAATAAATATATACCAATTAAACTGAATAAAACATATGTAGAGTTTTTATTTACAAAATTAATGGCTTTAGATTATTCTAACCCTTTCTTAGCGGTTTCAGCCTTTTCATTTTTCTATTATTTTTTCAAAAAAAAAAAAAAAATGAGTTATACAAGAGCAAGTACATGAGTAGCGATATCTAAAGCATATCATTTTTATTTGTCTGTTATACTAACCATTTGTTTATGCTTCTTTTGTTCTTCCTTCTTCTCCTTTTTTGATTTTGGACGGTTCTTGTCAACAGTTTGGGTTAAGTCTTTACTATGGCTGTTATTTTTCTTGGGCATTTTGACTTCAATTTTTCTTCAAATATAATTAAAAAAAAAATAGGAATAAACAAGTATATTAGCGAGAGTCCAATGTTGGTTTATATTTTTTCACGAAGATCATGGGTTTCTCTGCTATAAATTTTATAGCGCATAGGTTCTAATCTTCATTGGCTATTTGCTTTTGGTTAAAAGATAAGGTTCGGGGGGTATGCTATTATAATGCGAAACTTAGCAAATGTATGATAATAAATATAGGAAAGCAATCTTAAAGTCCGTCATAAAATTCAGTCTTTTAATGCAGATGTATATCCAGTTTTTTATATCTATCCGATAGTGATGACTTGAAGGGTCTTTATTGATGATAAGTATAATATTCAAAATCACCCAACGATCTGTGTTGTATTATGTCCAAGCCTCATCTTTATTTTAGATGAACTTAATACTACTTTGATAATAATACTGCTAGTATTATCATTTGCTAAAATTTAAATAGATATAGTTTAATAGTAGAGAAAAACGAGCGAAACAGAAATCGTAGGATATTGTTTTAAATACAGAAATTTAATCATGCAAGCGATAGTATCAGTAATGTGGCGAATGAGCAGCTTTTAATATTCCTCATATCCCTCACAATAAGTTAAATTACGATCAATGCATATGCAAAACTTTGATGAAGAAAGATGATAATTGGTACAGTTAAACTTGGCTTTCGCTGCATGTTTACAACTGTACGACCTTGCTGAGTTTGTAAATTAACAATGCTTTTTCACGTGAAGAACGGCAGTTTTTTCTTGTTATTATCTTTTCCCAAAACAATAGGTAAAGTATTGACCTTTCTTTCAATGAGGTAGTTTTTGGTTATTTGCTTTTTTATTTATTGATAATAATAACAATATTATAATATCCTTATTTGGATGATTGCCCTTTGATGTAATTGGATAGCTTTTTGAACTCACCAATATTATTGGCAAATCGGTTTTTTTTTGTAACAGTTTACGTAAGTATTCAAGGTCCAGAATCAATTACTATGAAATAATTTAATAACGAGAAAGTAGAACCTTCTGTATTTAAAGAGCCTTATACCTATCTAATGTACTTGAGTATTAATACACTTAAGCGTTTAAATTTAAGTAGTTAAGATGAATGACAGAAAAAAAGCTATTAAATATAATTAGGGCCTCTTATGTTCCGTCGTTGCCTAAACGTGCTCAGATTTCGACACTAAAAGTCTTGATGTACTAAAATAGAATCTTTCAAATTGATCTTTACATTCGGGATTTAGATTTAATTCATTGTTCTTCAGGGAAAAAGAATAAAAAAGCTGTTAAATGTTAACCCTGAAGTGTTGCAAAAAAAAAAAAAAAAAAAATAGGTAAATCTGCGATAATTGACGCTTCCAATGGCTTCAAAATAAAAAAAAAACTTATGTTGCTCTCAGTTGTCATGAAATTTTCTAAATTCTGAGTTAGGTAAAAACGTGGTGTAGATACTAAGATTATGAAGTAATACTTTCTCGTATGTCGAAACTTCTGTATAAACAAAGCAGAAAAAAATGTAAAAAACGTGGAATATGCAAAAATTAAAAATAAAAAGGGAAGAACAAGTGCAAAAGCCAGATGATAAGAATACAAATTAACCATGATTGAGGTACTCCGATTTGGTGGCGGAAAGATAAACAGCAAAAATAGCATTTTAATGTGTGAGGAGTGTCTAGATTTGTACACAATATAAGGATAGATGGTACAGTAATTCAATGATCTAACCACGTGAAATCAGATATAGTGAATATAATCGAGAATTCAAATTGTATAAAAAGATATAAAATAAATTTGAAGACGCTTACGCTTGGATGCTTCATGCAAAGAAATTAAGAAAAGGAAAAAAGAGTCAACACTACTTTTAATCTTTTTATAAAATAAAATGGCCAGAAAATTAGAGTGGTGGCGGATTTACCATCGGTCCAACCGGGCCCAAATTTATCCATGAGAGTAAATTATTTTTTTTTTCTCGGATATTTAAGGAAATAACGCCTCCGCAGCAATAAATGGTAATAATGAAGTTATCAAAACCATATTTTGATTCAATGCTGGACAAAACAATAAGAAAAATTGTACACTCTACCTGAAAGATTGTTTATATAACAATATCGTGAAAACTCTTTCCCGTATGTTTTTTGCTGATAACCGTACTATTTTTGGGGCGGTTGCTGAAAACGTCGGCTTTTCTTTTGGTACTCCTTTCCTAATATAGTGTATTTATTTCCTATAAAATAGTAATGGATTTCTTTTACCCTTTTACTTTGTTTTTTTTCCTTCTTTTATTTTATTATTATTATTATTATAATATATATTTATTTACCTTTTATTTGTTTATATACCTAGAAGCTAATAGTCGTTTTTATAAGAAATGAGTTCTGTTATAATCGATTCATCACAAGTCAGCAATTTGTCAGATAAACTATACTCTGTAGACTTTCACTCACCAGCCAAGATTTTTCAAAATAAGCATGCTATTCATCAATTTGAAAACGTTACTCCGGATGTATCAATGCCTGGCACACCTTTGTTAACACCTCAGCATAACAACGTATTTGACTTTGGATCGGATTCATCTTCTGCAATAGCAAACTCTCCATCTCTTCCACCAACTGCTGATCATACTCCACCTTCTCTATCTCCACAAAGTAGCGGGGAAGAAGAGGAACCCCGACAAAAGGAGGAACAAGAGCAGATCGTAGATAGCCCAGCTCCGTCATCTTCCGGTGAGACTTATAACGAAGACTCTTCCACTAGCAATAGTACATTGTCTGTCCCATTGGACCAACGCGGTGTACCAACTCCTAGTAGCTCTACATCACTACCTACTCGTCCAACAACACCTTCACAATTCGTCTTTAAACGACCTCAATATAACAAGGAATACCACCATACACATTTTCACCACCTTGAAAAGAAAGATACCATTTTTCATGAACTTAAACGAATTTTTAAACCATCGAAAGATAAAGCAAACAAGGATAGTTCTAAATCACGATCAAGATCAGCCTCTGTCAAGAGTAAATCCAGTCAAATTTTTTTTGCCAATGAATTTAATAAGAATTTAGAGGAAAAATATGGCAAATGGGGTAAGCTACTGTTTTTGTTTGATCTCCTCGTGAGGTTTAAAAAAAGAACTCTATACTAATTCATTTTTTTACAGGCCGATTTGTTGGTAAAGGTGCTGGTGGCTCTGTCCGCTTAATAAGACGTAGCACAGATGGTAAGACCTTTGCAGTCAAGCAATTTAGAAAACGCTCTCCGACCGAACCAGAAAAAGAATACATAAAGAAGGTCACTGCCGAATTCTGTATTGGCTCAACATTACATCATCCCAATGTGATTGAGACCCTTGATATTATTCAAGAAGGGCACAACTTCTTTGAAATTATGGAGTTTGCCCCCAATGATCTGTTCAATTTAGTCATGAGCGGCAAGATGACGCGCGAGGAAATTAGCTGTTGTTGGCGCCAAATGCTCAACGGAGTTGCCTACTTGCAGAAAATGGGACTGGCCCATCGTGATCTTAAACTTGACAATATGGTTTTGGATGAACGCGGTATTGTGAAAATCATTGATTTTGGTTGCGCTATTGTCAATAAGTACCCTCACGAAACAAAAGTACACAGGAGTAAAGGAATTTGCGGCTCTGATCCATATATTGCACCTGAGCAATTCACTGAACCTGATTATGATGCACGTTTAACTGATCTTTGGTCTTGCGGTATTGTCTTTATTTGCATGTCTATTCGTAGATTCCCTTGGCGTTTACCACGCCCAGAAAAAGATCAGTCATACAAAAATTTTGTTACACCCTCAACTCAAGGCGCCGAGAAACTTTTCAAAATGTTACCCAGAGAATCAAGATCTATTATTAAGCACATTTTAACTCCCAATCCTGCCGAACGTTGCTCCTTGGAAGATGTACTGGAAGACGAATGGGTAAAGAGTATCCCAATGTGTAAACCTGATCACCCAGAAAAAGATCATCCTCATCATCTCCTGGTTGACCCACGACCTGAAGTTAAAGAATCCTGTAACATTATTGTCTTGGATAGTGCTCCTTCAGCATCTGAAGATTCTGATGCTACTTCAGACAGTAAAAAAAAGAAAACTGGTCGCTCATTAATTCATAAACATTAAGAATAGCAGCATCTCCCATTATTTATCAACGTTACCCCCACTCTTCCATATCATCAACTTGTACACACAGTCCGCTTCTTATGCATGTCATTTTTGTAATATAATAATAGCACACTCTCAAATTTATTTATGCATATTTTAGAAAATAAAGTGTCTGTTATAATTCTTTAATAATAATAATAGCTAACATAGCATGTACTTAATCTTTTGAGCTACGTGCTTCAATCAGTCGTTTAACAGCATCTAAAGTGGGAGAGCCTAAAGCGGCTTTTCCTTTTTCCCAGTCAACCACAATTGGACAACGAAGCGCATTGGGATTCTCCTTTAACAAGTTAAAGGCGTCTCTGGGGTCAGTGATACCATTTTCTGAGGCTGCTTCGGGTGAAATCATATCCTTCCAAGGCGTTTTGCTATTCAGAAAACTTGCTACCTGCTTCAACTGTGTATCTGTTGTTGTATGGTTGTTTTCATCAACAACATCAATACGATATGCCTCTTCACCGTTGGACTTCTTCTGCTTACTCTGCAAAAGCTGTAAGGCTTGGCGTGATCTCTCTAATCTTGCATTGTGAAAAAGTGTAAGAATAGGTAAAGTGCGAGGTGGACGGAAAGACATTTTTTAGCAAGGTTCTTTTCTTTTTTCTAAAAAATAATAATAATATAAATGTGCAAGTTAAAAAAAGAGAATAGCGAATATGTTTATTTGTTCAATGTTCATACGAAATAAATTTCCACATAAAACATATGACGACAACTGGTTTTATGTTTTTTTGACTGCTTTAATTAGGTGTTACAATCGCTTACTACCAACAAGATAGAAGCTCTTATTGATGTTTTTAGCTTTAGAATAATCACTTTATTTTTGACTTTTGTTTTTCTTCTACTTTTAACTTACTTTTCCATTTTAGTTCAAAAGGTAATGTTTATTTTGACCTATGTTTGTTGTCGTAACAACTGACTCAATTAAATCAAATGCCAGTATCATTTACGAAATTTTTAGGCCCAATAGGACATGTATTAGAGTATTATAGTTGTAGTTACCATGGTAACTACAACTATAATACATCTAATACAGTTGGTCGATCTCATAGAGATTTTAATTATAGCCAGAGAGATTATACTCATTGGTATAATGTGTACATTAATAAATTAACACACATT
>MU622356.1:19923-52693 GCA_025399235.1 Backusella circina FSU 941 | reverse complement strand
TTAGGTGCGTAACCTTTATATTCTGTGCAAATTATCTACATGCTAGTTAATATAAAAACTCTTCTCGCTTTCGAAGTTTTCCAACTATCATAGGTTTATGTAAAATAGAAAAAGCAGGAGAGGAAAATAGAGTAGTTGACGTGATATCACTCGAAGCGTATCTAACTTCGTTCAATCTAAATCGACAAAGGAAATAGAATTTAACATTTTTCTTGAGAAAAGTCTACTTTAAGGTAAAATAAATTTACTATAAGGTAGCTTCGTCTCATGAGTGTGTGAAAACACAACCCTATAAAAGCCCTTCTTCTGATCAATCTTTGTTGATATATTATGAATGTAATTTTTCTTACACAAAAGTGAGCCTAAGAAATCCTAACCAACTTTTGACTACTATACATTAAACTCCAACAAGAGCACCTAGTCTGACAACTTGAAGACGTAGCCTCAGCAAAATTTAGTTCAAAAATCACGGTTATTCTTGTGATAGAACGGACAAGAACGAAAGTATAGTGTCATCTGAAGCACACCATCAGTTTGATGGGTTTTATTGGCTACTACCGCAGAAACGACGGTTAAAATTCGTCTCTTTTTTTTCCATTGGTCACCATAGATTTTCAATATGATCGATGGTTTAGTGTATATGTAAAATAGCTGAAAATTGATGGTTTAGTTTTTATTATCAATTAGACAGTTAAAATAAGTAAAACCGTCACCGATGGTTTTTCTCTTAGTGCCACAACTAGTCATGATAAATAGTTTGCCACTTCTTGTTGAGATAAATTTGAACCAATTAATAGACATTAAAGGTGGAAACATAAGACGTTATTGTTAGTGTGTAAATCTTAAACGGTGTAAAGAAATACTATCCCTAACTTAAGTAGTATACGATAACGAGTCAGACGAAAAATGTTTCTTTTAGCTCTAAGGAAAACAAATACAAATACATATAAATATATAACAAATAGTGCTACCTAGTTATATGAGAAAGTCTGTTTAATCAAAAAAACGTTAAGATTATATTTTAGTCAAGAGAAAAAAAGGACAAAATAATAGGTGATATATATATAATTTTGTAAACCAAAGCTATCACTACCAATATAAAATATTGAACGAACCACATTACACTTAATATTTGTAACCGTATTTCATCTAGCACATTTATAAAAAGAGACCCTCTATAACCTTCTTTTATATTTCGTTTTATTGAGTGAACACTATGAATTTAACTTTGTTACCCTATTTAGTTAATTCGTTTCCTTTTTAATTGAGCTAGGTACAGATTTAAAAGAAATAAGTATCTCATATTAATAGACAGTAGTTCTTTTGAAGAGATTTCTGGTCTATTTATGCAACCAGTTTATAAATAGACCAGAAATCATTCTTTTCTCAATATTGTGTTATTGCAAAGACTACCGTGATAGTTGCGATTGCATCTCACATTTTACTTGACCACACTGCTTAATCCTGTTATCTACGCCACACTGGAGATTTGTTCCATTATTCTACCTCCAGACCTTACCAGAATGATAATATACAGCCAAGTTACTTTTCTCTTTGTTTGAATGTTAATCGGCTGCTGAAATAAAATAAAAAGCTCAGTTCCAGATTCGCAGGTGTATAAGAAAAAAAAATTTTCAAGCAAAGATGCGGAATTTAGAATATGAAAGGGTTGTATGCATTAGTTAAAGATGAGTTAAAAAGTTGGCGTTCATAATCGTGGGAAAAATCTAGACAATTCAGTTGCTCTATTTATCGATATGTTGATGGTATTGATCCAATGCCAAATTTTAATTTGACAAGTGGTTTATTTGTTTACTCGTAGTTAGCTGAAAAAACTAAAATGTATCTTCATTGATAACGTAAAAAACAGTATTTGGTCAGATAGAAAGAAATGATTCAGCATTTAAAAGACAATGTAACGCAACTTCGGCGTTATCGAAACTCTATTTGACATTTATAATTATTCTTTCTACATTGCTGTGTAAAAAAAGCCTTTACAACATTACTCACTTTACAAACACCCAACAGAAATAAAGAGGAATAAAAGAAGAATAAAAGAAGTAGATCCTGGCATTCGAAGACTACTTGACGGAATGACCAAGTTCGGCTGGTTATGAAAGTTTAAATCTCCTCAGCTATAAACGTGACAATGTGCCTGCTTAGTTGTTGCACAGCCCTGGGGTTTGGATCGAGGTCTAACATATTCGCATTTATTGTTCCTCGGGATGATTTGTTTTTTTAGTCATTTGAAAAAAATTCAAAATATCACCTAAAGTAGATTAAAATAACTCAACAAATGCCTTTTTAAGATAAAATAGGGGCAAGATATTGATTTGTAGTAATTGCATTGAGAGATAATATGCAGAACAGAAAAAGATGCAGCTTGTAAATAGATTTGTTAATGGCACATAAAACAAAACAAGCATTGAGGTGATTTTGTTGGCCATTTTGTCTTCAGCAACAGAAAACTAGCTTCAATAAATATGTAGTACAAAAGTATCATCTCAGCCTTCCATCACAGGAACTTGTGTTCGGCCTATAATATCTAAAACCAACTACGTGGAAACTTGGAACGTTATCTAAGAATAAAATCCAACTGGACGATTATCGGTGAGTTTATCAAAATGATAATTGAATTTGATTGACTGAACACTGATAATAAAATTACACAGACGGTTTAAGTTTGTCATTTGAAATATGTTAGCTCTTAAAGTTGTAAAATTACGGCATTGCTTTTCTTATTTCATCATGCTTTCCCGATAGCCTAATTTTACAAAATCAAGTTTACTCCTAATTCAAATGGTATTTATGAAAAAGAAAATAATAGCTGCTGGAAGTTGTCCATGATGATATGTTTTATGTCAAATGATTGATTTAAGTATTTTTTAATAAAATTGGTTTATTTTTATTATATAAATAAATTGATATAATTAATGATAGTACAAAAAAGCTTCAACTATAAGATAAGATTCCATATTCATGCGCATTGAATAGTAGGATTCATAATTAAATCCAGACATTCCATATTTGGCCGTGTAAAAGATCTATCAGGAATGATAAGAAAAGTAAAAGTTCGTCAATAGGACTGGTCCTCTCATTTAATGAGTAAATACGCGTGTGTATTGTTGCGCATTCTTTTTTATTTGCACAATTTCATCCAAGTTCACGTGTTGATTCATTGATAGAAACTTGGTTAGTTGAAAAATTTTGAATAATATTAGTTTATTTAGTTGAAGGGGTTGAAAAAGAAGGAGGTGAATAGATAAAGAGATTTTCTTTATAAAAAAAAATGATAACAGATCGGATCTAATTGGCTTCTTCTTTCCTCCGATGTAAAATTAGCTGTAAGATATTGCTATCAGTAGCCAATCATAGAAAAGCGTGACCTTGCTGATAAAAGTAGATAAATATCAAAAATTTTAATTAATAAAAAATCCTTTTCCTCTTCTTTTTCTTTTTTCAAATTTTTCCCTCTTCTTATTGAAAAGTGTACTGTAAAGTATATTAAACTCGACGCAACTTGATAAAAAAAATAAAAAGTAAACTCTGTATCTGGATTTAAAATGACCGTCAAATCACCCTTCTATAACATACCTTCGACCTCCACTAGTGTGGATGCATGCCACAAGTGCCCGTTAATACAACCGGAAACCCAAGTGTCTACTGCCATGTCAAAGACAACTGTATTGAACGTCAATAAAGTCCAGCAAAATGAATCTGGCATCGACCATTCGCAAGTTTCAGCCCCTTCCACCAATAACTTATCAGTTGTTGAGCCGAGCAACTCCAGTGTTGCGAAATCGGACATTGGAAGTGCGGCTGTTACCTCGTGTTCGAATTGTGGTACCACCACAACACCTTTGTGGAGACGATCTCCCCTTGGCGAAACCATTTGCAACGCCTGTGGTCTCTATTATAAGGCCCGTAATACCACCCGCCCACCATGGCTTAAAAGAAATGCTTTAAAGCGCCCCAAACAAATCAGCCCCATTGCTCTTGCTCCTCGTATCTCCCCAGCCCCTCTTTTGGCCCCTGCACCTCTTGCACCAGCTCCACCACCAATAGCTATAGCTATTCAGCAAAAAGAAGTTAACAACAGATCAACTGAAATCACACCTCCCAGCACACCTCCAGCTTCAGAAGATGGTAGTGCACTTATTTGTGCAAACTGCCACACAACAACAACACCACTGTGGAGACGTGATGAAATGGGTCAGCCTATTTGCAATGCCTGTGGACTGTATTTCAAACTTCATAGCGTTCATCGACCTATTACAATGAAAAGATCCACAATCAAACGCCGCAAAAGAGTAACTGCAGCTACTTTAGTCACTCGTTCCGTAGTTCACCGTCAAATTTCCCCTCCAGCCGAGGAAATTAATGATCAAGTCGCATGTGGCTCTAAACGTAGAATCGAACAAATCTCTGAAAGACCTACTAAACGTATCGAGCATTTACGACCACTACTTCCTTCGCCTTCGTCAAATGTCGATCAGTCTAGCACACGCTCGTCACCTGATCCGATCGAACCCGAAGTGTTTCACCAACCCTATCTTCCTTCTCCACCAATGAAGCCCACCAAGAACACGTCTAATATCGCATGTTTGTTGAACCCTGAAGTAGATCGTAGCGAAAGGGCACTTCCTAGCTTACCTTCTCCTCCCCTTCTTGCTCAGGATATGATGCCACTCTCTCCCAAGCAGAAGCCTAGTGTCTCACCAAACGTTGCTGCGCTTGCTTCAACCGTTTCGGCTTTGTTTAATCCCATTGTTGCCGATCACCAGCGCACTCACAAAGTACTTGAAGCCCACCGCAATGAGCTGAAGCGCGAAGTCAATAATCTTACTTCTCTGTTGAGCCGCACCACTGCGATGCTCCAGAACATAGATCAGGTTATGGCAGTTTCCAACAACCCTCATTCTAAATGGGACTAGTACTTTCATTATTATTTATAATAAAATAAAAGCTATTTATGCTATACTTTTTATGTTAATTAAGAAAAAAAAAACAGAGCTTTTCTATCTTAAAATGATAATTGCAATAGAAACAATTGTTCACATCATGCAATAAACAATAATGATAATGGCATGTGAAACCACGTGAATCAACGAAAACATAATTTTGGTAGAATTAAAAATCGTTAGCATGTACATGAAAGCCTTTATTTTTTGACTTGAAAGAAAAAAAAAAAAAGTTTTATACAATTTGCTATTTGAATGAGTAATGAATATTAGCTTATCTTAGTCATTGATAGGAAACACAGGAATAATTATTAGTAGTAGTATTACTGTTTTTCTCAGAGGAATTTGAATTTGGATTAATTTTTCTTTTTGTTAAGCTCATCTCTTTCTATTGGAGTACAAACCCGGTTTTCAATGACTCCACAAAAAGTCAAAAAGAGACTATACAGCAGTCCTCCTCCTAAGTCTATTTAGCATTTGTAAAAACAATTACATTTTGGCACTTCTTCAATTCCTATTTATATTTTGTGATTTTTTCTTTTTCTTTTTCCTTTCTTTCTTCTTTTTTTTCTAAGAAATAATATATTATCAACTCTTTTTTTTATATCTTACTCCGTTGACACTTAATTAAAAACAATTAGTTTAAAAATAGCTAATATAGAAAAAGAAAAGAAACGTTGGCAGATGTAGGTGCTTGTAGAGAGGATGATTTGGTCTTATTTTTACTGATAAAAGTGTCTGTAGTTTACATCTGCTTAAAAGACTATATATTATCTAAAATGGAAGCCCCTGGGTACGACCCATCGGTTTCAACTCACAAGGCGTCTAGTATTTCCAGTACAAGTACAGCAAGCACTTGGGATTATCCATTGTCCAACTTTTCAGGAAATGAAGATACACCAGATGAGTCTATCATTCAAAATGCTTCTGGATTTGAAGGTAGTTAATAAAAAAAGTTGATGCAAAGTAGAAAAAAAACTTTGCTTTCTTAAAATAGACAAAAACAAACAGAAAGGCTAGATGTTCATGGACTTTTTTTTTAGATTATCATTTTGGGCCAACTATTGAAAGACTTTCTTTTCCCGGAATAGAAACAAATAATAACCATTCGTTGTCAAAGGGAAAGAAACAACACAGTAGCAATCAAGTATCGTCTGAAAGAGAAGAGAAGTTTTTTGCTAATTTCATTACATCAGCATCAACTGCTGAAGAGAATGGTCTTCCAGAATTAATTTCTCCACTTAACTCTACTTCTGCAGCTTATTTTATCGAAGATACAAAACAAGTAAGTATCACCGTACCTATAAAATGTTGTATAGTGTCGAATTGCCTCAATCAATATTCCCTCATTCTGTTTCTTTCAATGTTATCTGACTTGGTTTACTACTTGTCATTTTTTTTTTTAATTTACTATGCTTTATTAAAAATAGCAAAGTGGAAATCATGAAGCGAGAATACCCGAAAAAGAACGAGACTATCACGAGGCTGAAAAATCACTCAATGTCGAAAATGATTCAATAATCAAAACTGATCTATTCACTCATATTTCGCCAATCGCCTTGGTGAATGACAGCTCAGATGCATCAATGAATAGCCGAAAAAAGAGAAGCGCCGATGCCATTTCAAAACACTCTAAAAGACCAATTCACCCTAAATCAGCCACAACAGAGGTAATACCAAAAAGTCAATCGGAACCTTCATCAAACTCAAAACGTTCAAAACCAAACAAAGATGGATTGACTGACGACGAAAAGAGAGCAAACCATATTGTTTCTGAGCAAAAAAGACGAAATGCCATCCGTACTGGTTTCAAAGATTTAACAGAAATAGTACCAACTTTGAAAAATATCAACAATTCAAAAAGTACCATTTTGTTCAAGGCTGTTGAATATATACGACATCTTGATAAACGAAACCGTGGGCTTAAAGAAAAGATATCCTCCCTTCGTGTCCGACAGGATGTAGAGGAAAGATATCGATCTTCGTCTTCAAGAGCTCTCAACAGATTCAGCTCAAATTCAACCGAGAATTATACTGTAAGAGACAGCTATTCTAAACAAAGTCATTATTCCGTATCCAACAGCAACGATCTTCATCACCTTCCGGCCCATACTGTATCCGCATTGATCGCGCATAAAAACCAGCAGAGGCAGCTTGAACTCTTACAAGAGCAACTACGTGTCCAACAACAACTACTCGCTAAACATAATATTGTTCTTGACATGCCAAATATTACTACACCCGACAATAGTACTAACAGTAACAGCGTATCGTTGGGATCGCATGCGTCGTTAAATTCCCATATGAGACCGCATTTCGCCTATGCCTACCATCAACAGCAGCAGCAGCACCGGCCCACGCAATACAATAGTATCTCAATACCTAGTTCTCAGCACGATGATGAGAATGAGAGCCTACATAGTATGATGAAAGGTAAATTCACTCAGTCTAATACGGCTGCATTGATCGTTCCACAGGATGAAGATGATGGTCCTTGGCGTCCATCGGATATTGCAGCAATATCTGACCACAGGAACTCCCACAGTATGTAACACATACTTCTTTTTTTTGTAATTCTTCTTGAAAGAATTAACTTCCGTATGCCTTCATTCATTCTTCCAAAACAAGTTATCCTACGCCTATTTTCTCCCCCTCGCTTTTTGTTATATTACATAGCATTTATAGTTTTCCATTTATTATTGTCATGCTCCATTTCCGTTTCATTTCCTCTAAAAAAATACAATAAAAACTTTTTTTTTTATTAAAAAAACCTTATGAACCCCGCATTAAAATATAAATCATGGGGAAATACGATTGAGTAACCTTTCATCATACAGGGATCCTTTTATTTTTGAAGTCAACTGCCTCCAGTAAAAATATGATCTGTCCTTTTTTCTATCTATTCTGAACAGGTTATAACACCCTGATTGGATGAGGTCCACAATTGATAGGGTTTAAATGAATTACACAAAGTCTACTTAAAAATACATATATATCTAATCATAATGATATTTAAAATAAAGTGAATAAACGAGTTGACTATTACAAATATGCATTTGGTCAATAAAAAGCAGCTCTTTTATAAACAAAACGCCCGGAACAACTCTAGCATGTTTAATTTGCTATTTTAATGTCACAAAAAAAAGCCGATTAGTAAACTTGGTTGCATTTTATATTTCTTAACTGAATACACACCAACAAGTTGTACAATTGAAAAAGATTAAAAAACTTTTGATCTTTTTAGCACCATCATTAACCCCAGTCAATTTTAAATGTTTGTCTAAAAATAAACATGAATGGGGTTTCAATATTGGATATATATCAATTGCTGAGAAAAAAGTAACCATTTGAAGCGTGGTACTCTTTGCCACGGTTAAAATGCTACCACTTATCGTATGAATACAGGAGTTACAGTGTCCTTTTTTATGCGTATTCCAGACCTTTTAAAAGACACAGATAAAAAGAAACTTCCATCACATATTTTATAGATTTGCTTTAATCTATTGTCTTTTTTAAGAAAATGAGAAAAAGTTTCAAATTATTGAGAAAAGGAGAATAATTAATGAGAGAACATAAATGGGTCAAAAGGGAGTTTAATGTGATAGGGCTAAACAGGGGTTAATGCCATGATCCAACGCAATGAATGATAACTGTGAGCTTGATTCCAAAGTTTGTTTGTTTCTGCTTACGAGGATAGCACTAATACCAAAGAATAAGCCAAAAAACGCTGTGGAAATCTATGTCTAGACTTCCTTTAAGAAATGTTTGTCAGTTCTTCTACTTGGGAACAAAAGGATGTATCTTATTTCATTCATATTTAAACCCAACTGAATATATAACTCACAATATTCTCTTTCCTTTATAGCTACAAAAATATCAGAGAGTCTTTGGATCCCGGATGGACTTATTTTTGGTTGACCGGACAACTACGTTTAGGAATTCTGCCATTTTAAAGGACATAATTGTATATACAATTGTGTACTAACCCTATTTTAAGTTTAAAATTGAAAAGCTATGTTTGTGCTCTCTTCTGGCTTTCTCTTACCACCTGGGGTCGTTAATATTCTACTCGAATTTGCATTCCTGGCCGGCTGTTGTCTTCCTCTCTCATAGACTATCCAACGTCGTAAGTTTTTATCTTTTTTTCGTTGTTTATTTAGTGGGTTACTTACTTGTTTTTTATATATTTTCCTTCTTGGTTTTGCTCTGGTATACATATATATTGTCTTAACTGGTATATTCTCCTCTACTCGTTTACTATTCTGATCTCTACACTATGCTCTTGTGGCCATTACTGGTGCTTACATCCATTTCATGGTATTTATAACATGCTTGTACACTTTGGTTCTCCACCGTCTTTATTTATTTATGCAATTATTTTTTCTCATTTATTTATCAATTTTTTTTTAAAAAAAAAGTAAAATTGCCTTTTTATAACAGACTAAAAAAGCTGAATAAGTAAAGAGGCTAGACCATTTTATTTTATCTTTTGGTCTTGAAACCTTTTCTTTTGAAAGAGAAAATGAGTACTACCATCATATACAATGCAATTGTCATATTTCATAAAGAAAGTTACTTTATTACACAAATAGAACGAATATCATACAATGTCATTCATGCTAAGACACTTTCATGTGAATTCATAAGCACTTTAACACCATTGAATACGAATTCATTTCCTTTTTTATACAATGTGTTTGCATAATTTGTGTGATGGCACTATTTATTATGCTTGGCTTAAAATACTATTTATATGCTCGAAATACGATTTTTTATTATTATTAAAGACGAAGTATATGTGTTCAAAGTGTTATATATTTATTATATATTCATTCCTTTTGTAAAGAAAAACTAAAATTTTAGTTGAATATATCATTTGTGAATTTTTAAGCAAACACGTTTTAAGAGCTAAATAGAATTTTTGAGATAATGATGAAAAAAGAATTTAATCTATCTTCTTGAGGATAACATAAGGTGAGTTTGCTTGACCTTCATGAATAACATAATAACTGACACCCTTTATGAAAGAATATTTTAGATTATTAGTCTCTCTCTCTTTTTCATTCACAATAACATAATACTTACTCTGAAGGTTTCAATCTTCTCAGTCATCAATCGGTCACTAGTGTTTAATTGCTGTTGTACATAACCATTAGGGAGACTGCCGGGTCTACCATTGATAAGACCATTGCAAGGACTTGTGACGCTTTGTTGGTACATGTCTAACATATATATTGTTTAGAAAGTATTTATTTAATAGAGATAATATACTTGCTCGAGTGGCACATTTTAAAATATATTTATGAATAAGTTTGAATGAGAAAAAGAGAGAAGGAAAGAGAGAATGCGAAGGTTTTTTTTTATACTGTTTTTGATGTTTGAAACTAAGATGCTTTTGTAAACAAGATAGATTACTCATGTTACTCTTTAGCAATCTAAAGTGCTTATAATAAGAGGCCTGTTTTATTTTGTAATAATAATTATTGGTAATCAGACTTTTCAAATAGAAAGTAAAGTATTCTTTTATGGTGGATTGTATTTGCAGTGGTAAGTCTAGAACCTACTAGTTTACATCCATTAAATAGCTTTTTATAAAAAACATTCTACGCTAGCCTTCTTAAATATAATATAAGGGTGCTAGTTATTGACAGTTAACTGTAAATAGATGTATAAACACTTTGATTATGCACAACACTTCTACAATCTGATATATTCCACTTCTCTTTTGAGAACCCTATTACCTTCACTACGTTCTCTATAAGAACTCAAACCCATTTACCATGACAAAGCAAACATACACATTTATTATTATTCTTATTTACAATAACGATCCGCCTTTACTTTTTCTCTTCGATCCAACAATGTCTCAGCAAGACGTCCCTCTGTTCTTGCCTTCTTCAATTCACGACCATCTGCCTTTGTTTGAATAACTTTTCCTCCGCCCCAAGACTGAAATTTCTTACTATAGAGTGTATTAGTAACATAAAAGTGCTATTCTCTCTATCTATATTTATACATTACACTTGATCAATCTCAACCTCCCCAGAATGGTCACTCTTCTTTTTAGTCTTTGGCTTATACTTGAATCTTGCTTGACAATATAACCTAAAAGTTTCACAGAAGCCTACTTCATCTGAATCTGCACGGACTCTAACGCCTATTATTGTTTACCATCTTAGTCAACTCCTTTATATCTTATATATCATCAACCATTACCTCCTCCTGCAATTTCATCAATCATGATAAACTTATTATGAATACTTTGAAAAGCCACACCAGCATCAGTCAATGTAGGTCTCCACTCTTCTTGACCTCCAATAGCTTCACTATTACATTCAACCACACCAAACTTATCACTGCTTAGATATTTTCCATTTGCTGATTTAAGTGTGAATGCGTCGGTTGATCCAACAATACGAGATCCAACAAACACTTGCTGCATAATGATAGGCTCAGGGTTGCCATCATACAGATTGGGTAAGGGATAAGCCATAAATCGATCATCTTCATCAACAGTCAGACAAACAGGTGGGTCACTAGGATGTGTAATGAAGAGAGGGCCAATAAGATCTTCCAAACTGTCTACACGAACCCAAACTACATAGTTGTATTGTTAGTGATGCATAATTGGATACTTCTTTAAGTAATAATAATAATAACCTTGATCCCCAGCTGATGCACGTTCACGTTCCTCTTTTTCAACAGAATGATGCTTTCTCTTTTTCTTTCTATAGAATATATTGAGTTGAGAAGGTGTTTAATTATTTGCTTGTATATATCAACTCTTACTTTTTATCTTTATCGCCTTTAAAGGATAGTTTGCTAGGTTTTCCTGACATTGTTTATGATCAAGACAAAGTTTGAAGAAGTGAAAAAAAAATAAAAATATGCACTCAGGGAAGTACCAAAAATAATCACGTGTTTTATATATCGCTTTTTGACATCGATTTGAAGGTTCAATGGTACAATAACATTGGAGCCAGCGTTGATGGCACCTTGTTTATGAATAGAGTCATTATAAAGGTTCAAAGTGTATTTTTTCACTGTTTTTTTCTGTAAAAGAAGAGGTTGGCTTAAATAAAAGCAGTACTAAACCATTTATACTTGCAAAACATACTTAAAAAACGTGCTACTCAGCCAAAGAAAAACGCATTCCAATACACTGTCACATACCATGACTAAAAGGAAGCCATTTATATCCACCTTCCTCAGTTTATGAGATGCTTCATATTCGGGCGCAAAACGATCTGGGTTGAATATACTTAGGTTCTCCCAAATAGTTGGATTGGGATGAATGTCGTACATGCCAAAGGAAACCGGTGAAAATAGCAGTCTAAGGTTCATAATAAAAAAAGGCGTAGATATCAGCAACATTGGTTGTATAACTGCTAGACGAATCCTTAGTTTTTCTAAAGTTGAGCCTTAAAAAAACACGAAGTTGAGCAGCTTGAAAACAAATACTATCCTGATGAGCGCAACTCAAAGAAAGAAAAGCGGAAACGCTGAATCAAAAGCTTAAACCTTCCAAAAGAGGAACAACTGCATATCATATTGTGAAGTTTATGAAGTCAATCATGGACGTCAAGGTCCAAAATGACATGAAAAGACATTTTATTGTTATGGACAAATGCAAAATACACTATAGTCGCTTCGCTGTCGATACCATAAATGCTCGAGGTTACAAACCACTATCTATACCACCACATTCCCCTTTTTTGAACCCTATCGAGGAGTGCTGGTCTAAAATCAAGAGAAACATCAGACAAAGCCCGCTCGAAAAAGGTGATGAGCTAACCCCACGCATTGCTGAAGCATGCAAAGTTGTTACTATACAGGATTATTTGGGCTGGGTTAAATACGCCACTTCCTACTGGGATATATGTTAGCAGAAAGAAATTGGTTTGAAATAATGCTACCACTTTCCCATTGAAAAAATTTATCTTGTATGTTTCGTCTCAAAAAAACTTAAAACATCCTGAAAATACTGTTTTTTTTCTAGTTTACCTCGTCTTTTCAGGCTCACGCTAGTTTACCTTGTCAGAATTATTTTCGTAATTGTTCTTAAGATTTTTTTTCGTCTGCCCTTTTATTTAAAAATTTTTAAATATTACTGAAGTTTGTCCATTTGAAAAAAAAAGGGATATTATATATCATGACCTACTTCATTTCTTGCTTGGACGTTATTTCATAATTATCAAATACTTTGAAGGGCTCAATGCTTAATCTATTTCCATAAAACTTGTTTTTCTACTGTTCATCATTTTTTTCTATTGATCAGAAAAAACTCTCTTGCCAAAAATAAAATTTCTATTTTTACAGTCATTCTGCGCACTTTTTATAAATTTTATAATGCAAATATACATATAAAACCTAAAAAAATGTACCATTTTTTCTCAGTAAATGAGCAAATTGGCGCGGAATGACTGTATTTCCCAAAAATTATATTTTCAAATGCAAATCACTGTGCATGATTCATCTGTACTTTTTTGTACTTTTATTTCCTTTTCTAACAAAAAACACTTCTTTTTTAAACGAGACGAGATCTTGTTTTTTTTTTTTTGTTTTTTTTTTTAAAAAAAAAAGGTATTCTAAAGAACCGGATCTTCCTTTGATTTTAAAATGTTACACATATCGTCTTCTAACTGAGATTACTAATGCGTAAAATAGAAAAGAATCAGGAAAATGTATAAAGTCAATACCGTTAAAAATAACTAATTTGGTAAAATATTAATTTGTTTTTTTTATGGTCACGCAAATGACATAGTTTATTGAATATATTTGTGTTTACATACAAAACATACAGCAAACAATAAAATGATGGAAAACATCAGAGATCAAATTAAAGTTAATTAAATAAGATTTACATTGTTACCTTTTATATTTTAACTACAGATCTTTGTATCAAAGAGAAACAGAGAGTAAGAGAGAATGCTTAAGTTTGTCAGAAAAGAACAAAATAAAACATGGGAACTGCTATAATTTACAATTCAAACGATATCCTTAAAAGACAAAAACATATGATCATGTATTGTATACACAGCATATGAAAAATATACCCTCCCATCCTCTTTTTTTTTACATGCACCTATAGATAATTGATTATCAATATCTTTTCTTCGCTTATTCTTATATCCACCTAATTACATATACAAATAGTGTGGGGAAAAAGTGGGCAAATAGAAAGAAAGCACATAAGTATGCCAGCAAAAGTCGGGAAATAAAATAGATAACCCGGCTCACTCCGTTACTCAAAAAACCAAGTTAAACCTTTTGTGACAAAATGAGACTTTTTTTTTGTTTTGCATGACCCTGTGAAAGATTTTAAAGGACAATGAAGGATATGTAATACCTATTTGTCATAACTACCAATACACATACATCATTTCAACTTCCGTTTCGGCACACCCATATATTCTATATAAAAACCCAATAATTCACCTTATTTTTCAAAATTCTTTCTTGTTTTTTTTTCTTTTTCTAAAAAAAATATTCATATAGCCTTAAACATGCCTGGTAAGATCGTTGTAAAAAACCCTGTCGTTGACCTTGATGGTGATGAAATGACCAGAATTATCTGGCAATTCATCAAGGAGAAGCTCATTCTTCCTTACCTCGATTTGGATATCAAATACTATGATCTTAGTGTCGAAAACCGTGATGCTGTAAGTGCACAAAATGTAACCTCACTTTCTCTATACTGACCTCAATGCTCTATAGACTGATGATCAAGTTACCATTGATGCTGCTGAGGCTATCAAGAAGTACAATGTTGGTATTAAGTGTGCTACTATTACTCCTGATGAGGCTCGTGTCGAAGGTAATTACATATTGAATTGATCAACTGTTTTTTTTTTTCCCATTCTTTGGGCTAAAAGAGAGGAGTGAAAGTGATTTATATAATTTATTGGAAAGCAAATAAACATGTATTAACGTAATAAACACCTCTTTTTTTTTTTAGAATTCAAGCTCAAGAAGATGTGGAAGTCTCCTAACGGTACAATCCGTAACATTTTGAATGGTACCGTTTTCCGTGAACCCATCATTGCCAAGAACATTCCTAAGCTTGTTCCTGGATGGACTAACCCTATCATTGTTGGTAGACACGCCTTCGGTGATCAGGTAATAAAGATCTATCTATATTTTTTAATTATATAAATACTAAAAAAAAAACTTTTTATAAAACATAGTATCGTGCTACTGACTTTGTTGCCCCTGGTCCCGGTAAGTTTGAATTGACTTACACTCCCGCTGATGGATCCGAGCCCAAGAAGTTCGAAGTCTACAACTTTGAAAAGTCAGGTGGTGTAGGTATGGCCATGTACAATACCGACGAATCCATCGAGGGTTTCGCCCATGCTTGTTTCCGTGTTGCCATCGAGCGCAAGATGCCTCTTTACTTGAGTACCAAGAACACCATCCTTAAGGCTTATGATGGTCGCTTCAAGGATATCTTTGAGGAGATCTACCAAAAAGATTACAAGCCCCAGTTCGATGCTGCTGGTATCTGGTACGAGCACCGTCTTATTGATGATATGGTTGCTCAGTGCCTCAAGTCAAATGGTAACTTTGTCTGGGCTTGTAAGAACTATGATGGTGATGTTCAGTCCGACATTGTTGCTCAAGGTTACGGTTCCCTTGGTTTGATGACTTCTGTTCTTATCACTCCTGATGGTAAGACTGTTGAAGCTGAGGCTGCTCATGGTACTGTTACCAGACATTACAGAGAGCACCAAAAGGTAAAGTGTATTTTTTATGTATTTTTGGTGTGAAAATCAGAAAGGAAGGAGAAAAGGAGAAAAGCAAAGGAGAATTAAGCGAGTAGAAGAGGATTAAGAGAAAGAGAGGGGAAAAGTGATTAGATAATCGTAATATCCATTGCTAATATCTATCATTTCAAATAACAGGGTAACAAGACCTCTACCAACCCTATTGCCTCCATTTTTGCTTGGACTCGTGGTCTTGAGCACCGTGCCAAGTTGGATGACAATGCCGATCTTCTCAAGTTCTGTAAGGACTTGGAAAGAGCCTGTATTGAGACCATTGAAGTAGACCAAAACATGACTAAGGATTTGGCCTTGATTATCCATGGCAAGGAGTAAGTGTTTAACCTTAATTATACTTTTTTTTTTGCATTATTAATCTTTCCTTTTTTAGCATGACCGCAGAGCACTACTCCACCACTGAAGTATTCTTACAGCAAATTGCTGACAAGTTGGCTCAGATTCGTACCCGCTCTTCTCTTTAAATATTCCCCACATACATAAAAAAAAAAATCACACACCTTTTCTCTACGAGTTAGACACTTTATCACCTACTTTCTCCCAAAAAAAATGTATATTCTTTTTCCAAAAAAATAAAATAGCGGAGAATACAAAAAAAACAATAGATAAAAAAGATAAAAAAGATAAGTTGATTGGATTCGGTAAACCCCAGATTTTATTTCCCAATCTATCCATTTCGTGTAATCACAACATGTGAAAAAAAAGAGGAGGATCACGGAAATGCCCGTTTAATAGGTCTCCAAGACCTTGGTGATTTTACCTATGGCTACTGTCTTGCCTTCATCACGCAAGGTAAAGCGACCCAGCTGTGAAAAATCACCAAACTTCTCTACACAAATCAGCCCTTTTGTTTCAATCCTTACCACTGCCTTTTGACCTTGCTTTATAAAGGGAGGCGGTCGCTTTGATTTTCTACCCGTCTTTTTATCCAATACATGGAGCAGGGTTGTCAGGGAGACCTCTTCAATGACAGAATGGACGTGTAAGACGGCAGTGTAACCTGCACAGATAATATTCTTGTGTTCGATCACCGCGAGTTGTGCCTCGAATGCCGTGGTTGTCTTGACAGGTACTTTTTTACTGCATACAACAAATCCTGGCATGATTTCGTCTTCACTGACGCCTTTTAGTCGCATACGGACATTATCTCCACATTTGGCATGCTTGAGTTCGTCTTCGTTTTCGGCATAGATGGCTGTTACTTCAACAGAGTGCTATATATATATAAATCATTCATTCGTTTTTGCCGAATTAAGAGGAAGATCCTATTTCGAAAAACTTACTTTGTTTGGCATAATATAAACATCTTGACCCTTTTTAACATGTCCTGATTCAATCTTTCCTACCACAACTGCTCCCATATCCTTTTTTTTTTAAAAAAAAAGAAGAAAACACGTTAGCCTCCTATCCATTATGACTACAAAAGAAATACCTTATATTTCCCAGTAATGGGTATCATCAAAGGAGCATCCAAATTTCTATTAGCCGTTTTTACCGAATCCAAATACTCCAATAACGCAGGTCGATTCTCATAAAACGATAGCCCCTCCTTCCGTTCCTTAATATTAGCACCTGAAAATCCCGAAATAGGTATGAAATGCACATCCTTATAACCCGTCTGTTTCAAAAACGGTATCAGTTTCATGACAATCTCATCATACCGCTCCTGACTCCAATCTACGGTATCCATCTTGTTGATGGCCACCACCAATTGGTTGATACCGGATGTCTTTGCCAGCATGGTGTGTTCGCGCGTCTGTCCGTCACGCTCAAATCCAGTTTCAAACTCACCTTTACGTGCAGAGATGACGAGCACGCCAATGTCGGCCTGTGAGGCGCCTTGAATCATGCTGGGAACAAAGTTTTTGTGACCAGGAGCGTCTAGGATGGTGTAGCGTCGTTTATCAGTTTCAAAGGAGGCTCTTCCCGTTTCAACCGTTTTGCCCTATTTTTTTTTTTTTTTTTTGTAAGTACATGAAAAAAGAAAAAAGAAAAGAAAACCACCTTTGCCCTTTCTTCGTTATTTGTATCTAGTGCCCACGATAGATACCATGATTCTCTACCGGCCTCTCGCGCCTCCTTTTCGTATTTTTTTATTGTACGCTTATCAACCATTCCAGTCAGATAAAGGATGTTACCACCCATGGTTGATTTACCAGCATCTAATCATATGTATCTATTTAATGTGTTGCGGAAAGCATAAAAAAAAAAATGTTTTTACCAACGTGACCCATAAATACAACATTGACATGTTCTTTTCCAAATATGTCCGTTATTTTTTCGACATTTGTTGAATCCGTTTTTCGTTTATTGCTACATGATTTTGGTGTTGTTTTGGAGTCAGGTTTGATATTAACATCTATCGGGGATGGGATATGATGAATAATGATTTTTCCTTTTTTTTTTTGAATATATATATATATATATATATATGTGTGTGTGTGTGTATAAACACTCTACCATTGGTTTTTTTTATATTGATTTCTTTCATTGTTTTTTCTAGTTGAATATTTTAGTGCTTCTTACATCATCTATAGACAGATCATACCTTTTAATGTAGGTTCTGGAGCATGTGTTCCATGATCCCCTTGAGGCTTCCAATCAGTTGCTGTTGGATCTGATTTAGAACGCTCTGTTTCACTACTTTTAGTCATAGTCTATAAATATATAATAAAGAAGAATAAAGGGAAAAAAAAAGGAGGGATAAGAAAAATTATATACAAGAGCCTTTAGTCTCATGTAAGATGTACATTGTGACGGGGTTGACGTATCTATATCAAACAAAGAAATCGCGCTACTAGGTTTTTGAAAGAACTAGACTACTTTTAGGAAAGGTATGGAAAAATGGTCAAAAAAAAAATTGAATCATAAAATACTTTCAACAGAAGTAAAATAATATATGTTTAAATATGATTACTCAATATTATGATATTATTTAATTGTAAGCAATGAAACTCTTTTTCATTGTTCTTTTTCTCTTAAATAAAGTAAATATGTATTACCACACTAGTTTACGTACAAGTTGACTTTCACTATATACATATAGAATGTATAAATATAGTGGATTCCAAATTATTATTTGAAAATCAATGAATTCTGCATCAGTGTCAGTGTTTAACTATCATAAAAAAATGTTTAAGGCTAAGAAGAGTAAGCTAATGCTCCAAGCCACAATGTATACGTTTATTTTAGTGCGTTCTTTCCTCCTTATTAGATTCATTAAACATATATAGTGCACATTGATTTAGTTGCTATAAAAAATAGTTTCAGTATAAATTTTAAGTAGATCTTATGCACTCTTAGAACAGGGAAATACTAAACAATAAAACACAAATCGAGTCTATCATCTTGGTTAATAAAATAAATATTCTGTTTTAATGCAAAACTGAATATTTTTTAATGGATTCATCTTCAGCTTTTGATTTCAAGAAACGAAGTTACTCGAATCCCAAATATTCCTGGTGGCACCCTTTCTAAATTGATTTATGCAAAAAAAAAAAAAAAAAAAAAAAGTGGCAATAGATAATTAAGCCAGAATAAATAAGATAAAATGATGACTGCTTATGTATCACAACTATTTGTTTATAGTTAGCAAATTTCCAGGTTCTTAGAACAAAACCCATGCTTCTCAGTTTACTCCAATTTGTTTTATATCAATGTGGTTAAGATAAAATAAACCCTCTTTGCAAGTAGTGTTTCATATTCATTTATAAAGTAGCCTTTTATGAGTACCAAGACTCCTTTTTTCTTTCGGAGAAAAACACAGCATTTGATTGGCACAAGGGGTATTATTTCTTTCCCAGTTTTGGATGCTGAAGTGTACATATCTCACGATTCAACTCTATATATATATTAAACAAATCCTAATTACTACTATTATTATTTCAAGTGATTATATGATAAGCGAAGAGATGAAATAATACAATACAATTTCCTAAAATGTAGGATGGGTGATCATCTATATATCTATGAGAGGAATAGCAGCAAAGAAACAAAAATAACAAGTAAAATGGGTCAACATTGACGCGTAAAAACAGAGAGAGAGAAATACATAGGCCCACATCATATCCCCTCATCATCACTTAACTTATTTTCCTTCTTCCTTTTCTTTTTCTTTTTTATAATAGAACGAGGTGCAAGAATGAGTCATAAATAATAGAATGGAGTCATACTTGATATATTAAAATCTAGATCTTTCTATATTTTTTTTTTTAATTATTATATATCAAACTGGCTATTCTACTTTATGTTGTTGTCCTCAAGTCAATTTAGGATAGTCTTTTTTTGTTTGATAGGAACAAAAAAAAAAAGAGGTGTTGTTACATCTTCGTTTATTAAGTTCTCTCATCTCGTTCTTATCATTACTATTTATATTGAGTACAATTAATAAGGGGCTCTGTCTCTCTTTCCCTCTCTGTGTATAATGTATTTATATATGGTTGTATTAATAATAAGAAAGGCTGTTGTATTTCCTATTCGCAAAGCAAAAGCAAGTAATCAGAGCGGACATACCGTTTTGGAATAAATTTCTCACGCCTTTTTGAAATAGTAAAAAGCTTATGCTTTCACGTTGCATGAAAGGAAGGAGTTGGATCAGAGGACTTAAGAAGTTTCCTTTTTTAGTGCCTGATTCTTATTATTTTCCTTTCTTTTTATAAAGAAACTAAAGTATTGTATGAAATGTTGTGAAATACATATATATATATTATGTTTGATATCATGAATTCAATTTTATTGTTTTTTCCCCAATTTACTAGCGACCTTGTACGCGGTTTATTTTTATTTTCAGAAAAATATTGAATAACTCGGGATAAAGAAGGATAAAATCATCAGTTTTTTTTTTATCTCTTATTATCTCTCTATATCTCTTGTCTTTGTTATAAGTAATTTATTATTGTTGTTATATAAAATAAATAATAAAAGACAATAAGTTGGAGGAGTTTCTTTTTTTTTTTAGAAAAAAACTCCACCAACAGAGAAACAAGAAATAAAGAGAAACACACTTTTTTCATTCTAATATGCCATTGGTTGAAAGAGAATACGATTTCCAAAAAAGGAAATAACGACTGTATGAAACTCTTTCATGTAAACATAAACAAAGAGAAAGAGAGAGAGGAAAACAGACAAAAATAAAATAAATAAATAAATAAAGCGTCTTTTTATATAACAAATAGATTGTTCCAAGCTTTGTTTTCCATCTAAAAAAAAGAATCTTTTTTATAGTTACGCCATCCATTAACGGTGAATGACCCGGAATAAAAAAAAAAAAAAAAAATTAAAATTGGAAAACATTATAAAAAGACCTTTTCTTCTTGTTTTTTTACAAAAAAAGAGAATGTCTCAGAGCTCTTCTTCTAAACGCTTAGAACAAGTTAATAAACATTTAAATATGACAAGTAAGTCTTTATTTTTTCAAATATTTACACGCCTTTATTAAGACTTGACATTCCCAAAAAAAAAAAAAAACCAGATCCCATTTCAATTTTCCAAGAAGTACCTCAGGCTCCTCCTGATGTTATTTTCAACCTCACCGCACAATATAAGGCTGATACCGACCCCAACAAAATCAATGTGGGCGTGGGTGCCTTCCGTACTGACGACTTGAAGCCTTATGTACTTCCCGTTGTTAAAAAGGTAAATAAACAATACTGATAAAACAAAAGATAAGGGCTAAAATTGAATCGTCTGCTTTAGGCTGATGCCATTCTTTTCAATAACCAAGACCTTGATCATGAGTACCAACCTATCGCCGGTCAGCCAACCTACACCCGTGCCGCCGCCAAATTGATCCTTGGTGAAGACAGCCCCGCCATCAAGGAGGGTCGCTTTGCCGCCGTTCAAACCATCTCTGGTACCGGTGCCAATCACACTGGTGCCACTTTCCTCTCCCAATTCTACAAAAAGAGCAAGGACTGCTACATCTCCAACCCAACATGGGCCAATCACCGTAACATCTTTGCCCTTGTTGGTTTCAATGTAAAGGACTACCCCTACTGGGACGCCTCCACTCGTGGATTGGACTATGAGGGTTTGTTACAATCCATGCGCGAAGCCCAGGATGGCTCCATCTTTGTCTTACACCCCTGTGCACACAACCCTACCGGTGTCGACCCCACACAAGAGCAGTGGAAGGGTATTGCAGAGATCATGCGCCAAAAGGGACATTTCCCCTTCTTTGATTGTGCTTACCAAGGTTTTGCTTCGGGTGATTTGGATAAGGATGCTTGGGCTGTTCGTTACTTTGTGGAGGAGGGCTTTGAGTTGTTTGTGTGTCAATCATTTGCAAAGAACTTTGGTCTTTATGGTAAGCATCTCATAAATAAAAAAAAAACAAGATGTGCATCAATTATGACTCATTGGAGGAGGGTTTGATCGGATAAGCGATCATATTGATTTCTTTTTTTTTTTTAAAAAAAAAAAAAAAAAGGATCTGATTTACTCACCAATTTATTTTTTCAACCTCAGGTGAACGTGCTGGCAACTTGACGATCGTTTCCAAAACCGCCGAAGAAGCCCAGCGCGTCTTTTCACAATTCGAAAAATTGCAACGTTCCGAAATCTCCAACCCCCCCGCCTACGGTTCCCGCATTGTCGATATTGTCCTCAACGACCCTGCTCTCTACAACGAATGGAAAGAGAACCTTCATTACATGTCTAACCGTATTATTGATATGAGAAAGGCGCTCTTCAATAAACTGAGCGAGTTGCAGACACCGGGTACCTGGAACCACATCACAGATCAGATTGGTATGTTTTCGTTTACAGGTTTGAATGCAAAGCAGGTGACTGCACTCAAGGAGAAATATCATATTTATATGACCGACAATGGTCGTATTTCGATGGCTGGTGTATCAACAAAGAATGTTGATTATTTTGCAAAGGCTATTGATGATGTTGTTCGTAATGTATAAAATAATTTAATAAAAAAAAGTGTGCATATATGACAAAATCAATTTTGTTGTTATTTTTTATTTTTTTTGATTATCCAAATAAAGAGAGTGTCGCAGCAAAACTTAGTATATTTTGTACTATAAAGCACACATGATGAAACCAAACACATGATTCCATTAAAATACAAGTTTCTTTTTTTTGAAGATCAATAATATCATCTTTTTTTTTTATTTATTTGTAAGGCATAGGCTTTTTTTTTTTTTGTTTTTTTTGGTAGTGTTTTTTTTAAAATACACTTTTTGTCTTCTTCATTTTTTCTTTTTTCATTCCAAATAAGAAGAAAAAAAAAGAAATAAAGAGAAAAATGATAAAAAAAAAAAGTGAATGTGAAGGATATAATTATAAATAATAATAAAATGAGTGTTCATATGAAGAGGGAGAAAAAAAAAAAAAAAAGAGAAATTAGAAGCACTATTTTATTGACATTGCCTTTTATTAGTAATAATAATCGACATGTCACTACTATTATCATGATCAAATTGTCTCTTTACACCAGCTGAACAATCAAGTAGCTCATTGGACTGGGTAGGTGGTGAAAGGACGCCTAATTCGATACCTGAATCTGAACGAGAATATTTTGATGACAACAGCTCTGCCTTTTGCTTGAAATCAAGTTCGGGAGGAGGTGAAGGATAATCCGCATTGTTCACACTCATAGCAGCACTGTTATGATCAGGTAATTCTTGTGATGAAGGAGGTGAAAGAGGATGGTCCGATGAAGTAGGTGATGTTGAAATAGTGATAGCATTTTTCTGACTCATCATAGTAGTAGTGGTAGTAGTGGGACCTTGTTTCATACTCTTTTGAATGTGACCATGCAATTGAGTATACCATTTATCAAAAGTAGGTTTGCTCACATGAAGTCGATAATCAATTAAGTTGAGAAAGGCCATCTCTGCAGCATTGACTTCTTTAATGTCCAAGCCTGATATCTTACACCAGGCTTTGTTCTGATAGTTTTTGTCATGAAGATATTTGGATGCGACCATAAGAGAAGCTAAAAACATGCGTCGTCCACAGCACATCAAATCATCCATGTGGGTTTGGGGTTGTTGTAATTTAGGATTGTAGCGTCTCATTAATTTAGCATGAACGACTTTTTTGACACGAAAGACGTAAAATAAACTGATTTGGACAGTGGAATAGGTTGCCTTTGATCGTTTTAATATTTCATTGATAAATCCACGGGTAGGCATCACCTTGACTTTGTGTTGCTCGGTGACAAAACGAGGGTGCCAGATGGAATCAATGACATTGGCAAAGGTTTCTATAGAGTAATAAGAATAATAAGCCATGTGTCATTATTATTATTATTGTATAGATACATTTAACAAAAAAGAAAAAGAGATGGAAATAAACCCACAAATATATATAAATATAAATAGATAGATGATATAATAACGAATTTGTCATTTTCGATTATTGAATCGTCTCGTAAATGTATGCGTATGTATGTATTTATGTATGTATGTGTGTGTATTTCTGTGTAATTTGATATATCTCTCTCTTTTCTTATTATTATATCGTTCATTACTTACCAACCAATTTTTCAATCATAAAAGTACGTTCTTGGCGAGATGAATCCATAAATTGACGGTATGTTTCACATGGACGTTCTTCATCACTGTTATCAAAAGTCGAGGTAGGACAAGTCGAAGCCGCAGTACTAGCAGTAGAAAAAGCTGAAGAAGAAATAGAAGAAGAGGTAGCCGTTGTTGTTGTATTTGTTGTTGAAGAAGAAGTAGTAAAAATCGTCATTGCTGAAGGTTGTTCAACAAGAGAAGAAGTAGTTGTTCCAGCAAAATCTGCTGTTAAAGCAGACGAATGCTGGAAAGCATTCGTTGGGAGTTGTACATTTGTCATTTAATATAGAATCCGATATTATTTTTTTAAAAGAGTTTTGCCTTCTTTTTTTTTTTTTTTTCTTTTTCTTTTTTTTCGTCGAATATTCAATTGGATAGAGAATCGTTAAAAGGTGGTAAGTTGAGTTGTTTTTGTTGGAGAGTTGTTTAGATACTGGAATAAAAATAAAAGTCTACTGACGAGGGCACATTTGAAAAATAAACGGGAGAAATAAAAAGGTGTTGTTGCTGTAAAAAAGGGTTTTTAAAAAGTGGAGTGTTTTAGTTTAAAAAGGGAAAAAATTAAATAAAAAAAGAAACTTGGGCTGTTGTTTTTTTAGTTTTGTTTTTTTTTGTTATCGGTTTGTTATCGAGAGAGCAAGTGTATTCTTGTTGGTTCTTGTAAAAAATAGAGATTGTTTTTACGTATTCGCTGTTATGTTACTAACTGGGTTTGTTTATGAAAAATAAAGAAAAAGAAAAAAATAAAGAGAAAAAGAGCAAAAAAATAAAAAAAACGAAAATGTTACGCAGTTAAAGGAGGAGAGGGAAAAACAATGAAACGATTGGTCCTTTTCGTTTTTTTATACTCCCTCATCGTGGCTTATATCTTAATCCGCAGCAAAATTAAGTGGGTGACGTAGGCTAGAATACGTCGGGATCTGAAAATAGTCAACACATGAACGATTTATGGTTACATTTTGCTTTTTAATAATGTAACCCTCAAAATGGTTATGTGTACAGGATTATTTTCTCTTTATTCCTAATCATTAATAATATATAAAATAATAATAAACAAACAAATATGAGTCAGTAAGTAAAAGCCATAGTTGATATGTATAACAATAATGTACAATAATGTATATTCATCACAAGTAAGTATGACTAATGATCATCTTGATATTGGAGAACAGAATAACCACATTCTTTTATAGAGTTTTGAAATACTAAAAAAGAACATTTGTATTAGTGAGTGACACCTGTGCTTTTTTTAGAACTATTATTTCTGCTCTTCTAGAATTACCAAATCATTTTATTTTGCTATGATATGTAATGATAATAGGTTACAGAAACTGTGCGTATATTTTGTCTGTTAATATCACCAAAAAAAAGAAAAGAAAAGAAAAGAAAAGAAAAAACTTGTATTTTGAGTTTTTTGAGTTGGCTCAATAGTGGTTTTTTTTTTATATATATTATTTTTACAAGATGGAACTCTTACTTCGCCATTGTCACATTTCAATCTTGTCATTTAGTGTTTGACTTGTAACAAGTATTAGTGGCTTAAATTCACTTTTATACATAAGCATTTAAAGAAATCAAAGGCATGTTGGGTTTTCATCCAGTCATCACTGCTTTAATAATAAAAAGTGATTTTAATAATGCATATCCAGCCAATATAATCTTATTTCCTTATAAAGAACAAGATATCTAGGTTTTCTTTTTATAGTTTGACTCCAAAAAAAGATGAAAAGCAAAAAAGGACTGCGCCAATCTACGTAAAATAGAACACCCCCTTTATATGTTTTGAATAGATTCAAAATAAACAAAGTTTTTAGATTATCAGTTTGTGTTTAGTATAGCTCGCTATTATTATTATTATTGAGATAAAACTGTCGTTTTTATATTTACTATGCTGTATAAATATTCTCTTTCGCTCACGCACGACATAAATCGCTGTTCATGTGGTACAAATGCTGAATTACACAAAATGTGACTGTCCTTTTTAAAATCTCTTATTTCAGGAGCATGCTTTTTGCATAATAAAAAGGCGTTTGATCCAAGGAAATACAGAAGAGCCTTTGATCAGTACATCAACTAGATGATAAATAAAAGGGATATCATCTTGTATCTTGGAATGAAAAAGAGAAATGGAATATTTGGTTAGATTATAATGAAACGCTATTTCTTTTTTACAATCATTTTAGTTATAACTTCCAAAGAACCCAGATGATCCCTAAGTTCTTTTGATTAATTATTATCAAGTTATATTTATATATGACCTTCATCAGTGTACATCTGTTGAATTTCATATAATATATAAAACATATTTCCTTTTCTCTCTTTAATTCACTAAACACATATAATACTCTTGTTATTTAGAAAATCAAAACAAAAAAGGGATTAAAACAAAACCAGGATGGTTGAATGTTTTAAAAGGTAAATTTTATGTAACTGCATCCCAAATGATAGAGTACATCAGATCATCTAATGAATACATCAGGTTTTAAATATGTATACATACAATCAAAGCGGTTCTAAATACCTTTGAAAACAAAAAAAAACCTGTTCAAAATAAATGGTTTTCCTCGGTAAAATTAAACCGGGTTTTACCAAATTGTTCGCTCTGCTGCGCTAAATCTTATGGCGATTGCCTTTTAAAGTAGTTTAAAACTCCCACCTGTGTGATCACATTTCGAGCATCACTTTACTAGCTCCCCAAAATAAGGAATTAGATCATTTTACTAAATAATCTTGTATTTTTATTAAAAAAAAAATAGATAATGAATAAAGCCACGATTAGATAGCTTTTGTATTCCCATGATAACGTCGAAATGTATCACTTTTTTTTATTGTAGTGTTGAAGCATAAAAACAAAACAAAAAAAAAAGTCACTCGATTTTTATTTCTTGGCATTTTGTTTGACAATTATAGAGAAGAAAGAATATGATGCATACACTACTACAAATAGTCGAGATATTACGATTGTTATTTTACTTGTCAAACACAAAGAAATTTGCTATATAGATTTGACAAGTTCATTTGTTTTTTTGTTTTTTTAATGGAGACAATATGAACAATAGAATAAATAAGCACAGAAAATTGAATAATGGTAATAATAATAATAATAGTAAATAGTATAGAAAAATAATATAGAAAATGGCGTTTGTCTGAATTAAAAAGAACTAACTACTGTACAGTGTGGAGAATGTCATATAAAGTATACATATTATTTACACTTATTGAATACTATGATTGAATTGGTAAAAAGTTGCCAACAATGAGGGTCTAAATAAAGGAGCTTATTAATACTATTTTCATGCATATTATTATTATTATTATTATTAATATTATAGATATATTTTACCGGTCTATATAATTTACATAATGAAAGAGAACAATATAATTAACACAGGATTACATAATCATTTTATGTATAAAGCTTACATATTAAATTTATCTCTTCTTACTGTAAAAGAGAAGCAACATGATAATGTGTTGGTCTTGTCCGTTTGTCGTAATAAACAAGATGTTAACACTGCTTTTTGTTTCGGATCAAATGCTATGTTTCCATATTTCTATAATAACAATAAAATTAATTACCAATACAATCCATTTATATAGATTACATCACTGATAAAAAAAAACTAAATTTTAAAAAAAAAAAAAGGTTTGTTCTTACATCACGCAATTTATCCACAGGCACACCAATCATATCAGCAAATTCCTGGTTTCCTTTATAAATCTCACCAGTTCTTCGCCATAAACAAGCGGGTATCGCCATGGCGCTAAAAACACGATCATAATCTAATAATAACCTTTCAAATGCTTCTTCCACAAGGATCAAATCAATGTCCGTCAAAGACTGTGCAACATCACGGAAGGTAGGTCGGAACATGCCCATTACACGGAGGATGCGTTGTCTACTGTCAGATGACATACTAATGAGAAAAAGATGAGCAAAACAACACACTCTTTTTTGTTTTTCTGTTTTTATTATTACTGTTGATCCATATAACGTTGAAGACGTGCATAACCATTGACATAATTGTAAGGTTTTAAAAAACCTGCTTGATATTTTGCATTAATCACCTCGTTAAGTCGATCTTCTAGTTTTCCATCTTTTGGATCTGCTGCGGTGAGGAAAAATCGATCTTCTGCCTCTGTTTTATTTGACATGTCTTCTATAAATTCACTATATTCTAATTTTTAATATCTATAAACAAAAGAGAGAGAAAAAGAAAGAGAGCTTTAAATATTTACTTTATTATACCAACTTCACTGCTGGTCGGAGCTGCTGCTTCTAATAATGCGACTGTGTGTGTGAGAAAAATACATGTATAATTTTATTTTATTACTCCAATTACCCCATTTGCCACTACTTTCACTACTTTCGCTGGAATTGCTGCTGCTATTCTTTCTCTTTTCTTGATTTGTCGATTTTTGTTTGGCTGGTTCATCATGACAGATTATATTACGTTTAATACATCGTTGACACGGTCTTCCTAATAAAAATTAAAAAACAAATCATTATTATTTTCGTCATACTTCCTTTTCCTTCTTACCTTCATCGCAGGTCATATGAGAACGTCTACAAAACACACATGCTAACTCAAAAGGATTTTATTAAAATAAATAATAAAATAATAAAGCAATAAAATAATAAAGTCTACCTAAAGATACTTTTCTGGTCTTCTTTTTCGAATCTATAGAAATCGTCATGGATGTCATGTATCGTTTTATAAAATAAAGAAAACAAGAAAAAAAGGGGGGAGAGAGAAAGAGAAGAAAAAAGAAAAAAAAATAACAAAGAGAAGGAAGAAAAAAAAAAAAAATGAAAAAGTTAATGTGTTTCAATTTGACCAAAAAAATATACAAGTTGTACAAAAGGGAAAACAATTGGAGTGTCAGATGAACCTGGCTCCACACTCTTTTTTCCCTTTTTTAGTTTTCCCTTTTTTTTTTAATAAACATAATAAAAACAGCCGCATACACCATATGCAAGTCCCTCTTACTGTTTCTATAGTAACCAAACAAAGTATTTGTATAGAGTATAATAATAAATTAAGGTGTGTGTATATATTAAATAAATAATAAAAATAGAAAATGTTGTCAAAGTATATTATATATATATATATTGTTAAAAAGGTGTACACAAAACCCTCCCCTTCACAAGTGGCTCGTAGCGATCCGTCACCTTGACAATAAAAGGAGGAGAAATACAAAACGCAATCGTTCCTGAAGACTTTTCATCCTCTTCCTCCATCAATTGCGCATCAAATGCCTGAACACCCTCTCGTATATCAACCGCCGTAATGGGCACCTCTTGGCCTTTGATGGCAATCCCCACATCAATCGCATCTTTTACCAATTGACGTAAGCGATCACCGTATTCCTGATCCTTCTTTAGGAATGGATATACTCGTTGTAATCCTCGGTAAAGATGATGCCAACTCTTATCCACTGCCTTGTTCCAATTCTGATCAATATCGGGATATGTGCTGCGTGTCTTGATGACAACCATGGAGAGTTCCTGTCGTAATTGGGTAGAGAAGAGACTAGTATTATATTTCTGATCCTTGACGTCACTGTTATGATCAAACCAAGCCTGAAGATCCAAAAAGGCTGCATTGCAATCAAGTCCCGGAAACAGGTTGATGTTGAGGTTCTGAACGAGTACATCCATCATAAACTTCTCGGTCAGCATCTGAATGCGATGTGGTGGCAACGGATTTCCGAGCTGGACAATGGCATCACCGAGATTGAGCCAAAGTGTCGCCAGTTGTTTACTGGCTTCCTCTGCGTGGGGTAACAGCTCGGCGGCCAACACCTGGATGGACTGCTTCAGATGAGTTATTTTGTTACTAATACTAGTACAATCATCATCTGAACATCGCATTGATTTTAAATGCTGCTGGTAGTTTGCTTGTAGTAGCTCCATGTCGTGCGTTCGCTGCTGTATCTTGTCTTGTGTTTTTTGTAATTGGTCTTGCAGTTTGCTCACCTCTGTTTCATATTGCTGTTTTTGATCAGTGAGATCTTTCAAGACTTGTCGTTGCTGTTTAAGTAAATGTAAATTGATTGATTTGTTGCTCTTGATTGAGAGTGATTTCGTGCTATCTACCATTGGATGTATTTTTGGGTTTTGTTTTTGTTTGATATTGTTCAATTCATCATCATTCTTATTATTACCTGTGTCTGTTCTATGGACAGGCGGTATTGGTGCAGTTCGACGAGAGGCTAATGAGGCCATTCTTACTGGCGATTGCTGAATGACTGAAAGGTGATGAGTACTCGATGCTTGAGATGGAACTCTTGAAAGTCCTGGATCGGATAACGACATTGCAGAGATGGAGGATGTCAGGCTAGTCTTTTTAGGCTTCTTTTGAAATAGCTTGGAAAATCGCTCTAGCGATTTCTTTTTTGGTTTCTCTTGTTTAATGCTATTTTCAGCCATTGTTTATTGATTGACTTATTAATGTATATAATAAAAATGTGTGTATGAATCTATAATATAAAGAATAAAAATAAAAACAGTAATAATAAAACAATAATAATAGAAAAAAAAAGGGGGGCGCAAAAAGGGAGGAGAAATGTATATTGTGTCCTTCTCACAAAAAATATATAAAAATAAAATTGTGCTCCAATCGTTCTTTTATGTTATTTAAACTCAGATTTCAATCTTTTTTTGGTTACTTTTTGACACTTTTTACCATTATTCGCATGTATATTCAAACGGAATCATTATGAATACAATAACTTTCTGCATCGTATTCTGCTATTTGTTATTTAATTATTATCCTATAAATAAAACGTATGTTTTCTTGTTATGATTTAAATACCAATGGAGATAAATAAGCTTTTTATTTTCAAATAGTATCGAAGTCTAAAAACCAGTGTTAGAATTAGTTTGATTTGTAAAAAAAGGTCTAGATTTTTAACATATCAGCTTGTCAAATTACTAATATACAATGATGGTAAATATACAAGTTATCATCGTATCTTTTTTATTTATGTCATCAAGATGATTGGTTGTAAATCCAGGACATGTAATCATTCATCATATAATAAAGTGGGGCATTTTTTTTTTTTTATATATAAAATAGAAGAAATAGATCTGCAATGAGTATATTTAGCACAACTATATTTGGAAATTCATAAATCTGTAAATGGGAAAGCCTAAAACTGGGATTTATCACTGTTTATCAAGTAGGGTTTCTTTAAAAAAAAAAAAAGAGATCTATTTTATAAACGGCTTTTGACAGGAAAATGTTGTTTTTCTCTACAATATCTCTTTCATTTTAATATGATAGACAATGTCTATAATTAATATTTGATATATTAAATGAATATAACCAACGTGCAAGTTATAAATAACATTTCTCATAATATAAATGTATATTGCACCATTTTAATATAATAACCATTTCCAATGTCGTTACATTTCATACTTTATAGCATATATTGATTCACCTTTGATTTCCTTTGGCTTGATGACAATAGTTCATATTTTATTTTATCATAATGCTCAAATTAGGTTTATCAAATCATTTAAACATTGTCTTTTTCTTCCATCCTTTCGGTATACACGAGTACAATGACTATTTTAGGCAATGCTAGATATATTTTTTCATTTTATTACTTATCGTTGTTACAACTAAAGTTGTGATATGTAATATTCTTCGTTTTCTTCCAGAGGAAAATCATTGATATCAAATCATTCGGGTTCATGAGCATCAGAATTTAAATAAGCCTCCCTCCACCTCGTTAAAAAGAAGCTTCTTCACAGAGCCACAAATCAAAATAATGAATTATTTTCCTGGTAGAGAGTTGGAATGAATCGGTAAATAAAGATGACTTAGCGCATCATAACTTTTAGCTGGAAACTCGGAAATAATACTATAGCAAGGCTTTGCTTTTTCATATGTTTCAAGAGACAGGTTGCAGTTCCACTAGTTATTATCATTTGCGATATTAAGAAAAGTAAAATGGTGATTTGGCAACAGAAATGTACTGCACTCATGAAAACTATTTTTCAGAGCTAATCGATGTAAATGTGGAAGACAATTTGAAATAAGGGTGTCGATTCGTTCAAGCGACGTTGTACAGTCAAGATATAGTTCCGTGATATCAAATGTTTGTTTATCTCTTTCACCATAATCGAGATTGCCGTGTTTTAGAATAAGTTTTTGGGTAAATTTTGGCAGATCCTGAAAGAGTTGATTTAGGTTACAGTTTTTTTTTATTTTTTTTTTTTTCAATAAACGGCTGTACTCTATCAGCTGCTTTAACCAAGTGTTGGTCATATGGGTTAGGAGCTACAAATTCCAATAACAATTCTTTGAGTTTCTCCAATTTGTTTAATTTTCCAATTTCTTCCAGTGGGAATTCCACGTATCGTTAACTGTTCGATAATTTTGAACTAATGAGTTTCACCTAATCTATAAAGACCATCATCATCGTTGTGCATATTAAGTTCTAGTGTCTTGATGTGACATTCATTATTTTCCAATCTATT